>PVHY01024747.1:7562-19354 GCA_004024945.1 Uropsilus gracilis | reverse complement strand
CAACTGTTTATTAAAAAAAAAAAAAAAAAAAAAAATTTTTTTTTTTTTTTTTTTTTTTTTTTTTAATAAACAGTTGTTCCTGTTACCACTCCCCCCACCTTTATTAGGAAGGGGATGACTTGGGCTTCCAGTTTCTCATCTGAAAATGTAGGTTAACAATCCCCTTCTTGAGGAGGTGCTGACAGGTTTCCCTGAGATACAGAAGCCCAGCACACAGTTGGAAGAAGGTGAAATTCTAAGGTTGCTCTTCCAACCAATTGTGTTCCAGTTAAGAAGCAAGACCATGAGTAGAAGATTTGGGAGACAGATATTGCCTCAGGCCAAAGATAATCATCTGGAATTCAGAATTTTCCAAAGGTGGAATAGTTACTGGGAAAGAAAACAAACTCCTAGGATGTGCTGAAGAGGGTGTAGTAACCAAATAATGTGGTAGAAAAGAGACTTTCTATCATGTCATGACATCCAGATGGTGAGCTCATCTCAATAGGTTTACCTGGCCAGGACTGCACCTATCATCTGCAATGCCATCTCTTTTCATTAGAAAGGCATCTCGTAATTCCAGCATATGAGAATGTTGATCATTAAGTATTTACAGTAATGGGTTAATATTTATTCACTATATATTGTAGGATGAGTGACTGTGTGCTCAATCCAAGTCTTTACATTCAACGTTCCGGAAAGACTGTGTGGTCGGGTTCATGACTAATTTTAAATGGATTCAGAGTCATAAATACCTGCCTTTGAGCTCTCAGCTAGTGAGGGGTGATACTAGAATGAAAGCACATGTTTGTTTGCCCCAAATTTGTGTTCTTAGGGAAGAAGGGAGGAGGGAGAGCAAGTGGGGGGGGAGGGGGAAACATACATAAATATTAGCAGAGCACTTTAAATATTACCAGCCATAAATTACTTGTGGCACACATCACAAATGAAAACACAACATGGACAAGTGCTTCTCCCATATTTTTCCACACGAGTTTCCATCTGCTTCAGACAGTGACCGTATACCCCCAGTGGCCTGGGAATAGCCGGGAAAGAATATCTCACTTTATTCCATAATGCAGCCTTATTTGTTAATATTAAACAAGCCTCCATATTTTAGAGCAAAATGCATGTATGTAGAATGCATATAATCTTTACTTGTGCTTTCTAGCATCCCTTGGGAAAGCACTCTTCCGCTGATAATATTCCAGTTTTAAAAGCACCATCACACCAAAAAGAAAAAAGCATGTATTTATTGATATAGAATTAAAGTAAGTCATATGCTTAAAAGAATTATACCAATAAATTAGCATTCCGAGGCTTATAAGACTATCATTATTTATACATTCATACTATAGTATCTCTAGGTTTTTATGTTTCCACCCACTTTACTTTTCACTGACAGAGGACTAATGGACTCCCCAGGGACTTCTGGTCTACCCTCAGTATTACTAGCTGTTCCAGTACTGTTAAACAAACTCTTTTGGGTAATGTGCCCAAAATTCTTAGGAAGGCTATGTTCTCTGTTGTAAACTCCAACTCACTGTTGCGTTGAGAATCAGGAGATATTGTCTGCCCATTGCCTCTGCACCTGTTATCATACTGGCCTTATCCAAACAGCTCCAGCCCTAACAGCAGCTGAAATAACAGATGGGCAGGAGAACTTGAGTATTTTTTGACATCACCCTTTTGTTTATGAAATCCCCCCCACTCTGGAATCTGATAGGAATTTTCTTCATTATCGTTTTGTGTTTTTTTTTCCCATGACACTTTTTTATTATTAAAAAGGAAATAATTGTACAGAGAGAGATGAAAAAGAAGAATAACATTTGCCTTTGAAAATCATCAAAACAGAATTGGGGTTGGTGATTTGGACATGTGGAATTGACATAAATATGCCTTTGCCTTGGAGGATAATTGGCAATAGCCAGGTTCATTTGATGGTAGGATGAGCTCAAACAGAAAACTGAGAGGGAATAACTCAGAGAAGGGGAGTAATTAATGTATGATTGAATGTGGCCCTGCTCTTGGAGGTCCTAACGGCAGGGAGAGATCCCATCGAGGCAAGTTGGGAATTTGCTAGGATCCAGTATCTGGGATTGTAATTCTAGAATGAAACCCTACTTTGTAGGGGATAAGGTTACTAAAACAAACCTAAAATAGGGGTCAGAGAAGCAGAGTCTAGGATATTACTGAATAGCATGTAATTTTATGCAAATCACTTAACCTCTCTGTGCCTCAGATTGCTCATCTGTAAAATAAACATGAAAATATTGGTACATGTGTAGGGTTGTTTTGCTCCTTAAATAGAAGATCCATGGAAAGTGCTTGTTCCCAGACCTGTCACTAACAGATGCTACTACTGTTATTGTTATAGTCAAGAGTGAGCAATATAAGGAGGAATCGCAGCATGGAAGAGGAAAAACCCTTTGGTTTGGAGCACTGGAAAAAGGGTTGCTGATGTGGAGTGGAGCTTCTGCTTATGTCTTCAGTGAGGCAATGAGATCAGATAATACCTAGAGACTCTCCATGGTACTCTCCCACCTCTGGGCTTGGCTTATCGCATATATTTTCTGTCAGTGACAGACTCCCAAGCACCTTCATTTTGAGTCACATGGGCCATCATATATTTAACCACCAAGGTTATTGTAAAGGTCAAATAAAAATAAAATTTAGTACCCAGTAATATTCACAGTTACCTTTCAGCTGATGTTAGTTATTACTATTGTACATTTTAGTGTAATGCATCATGCTTGGCAGAATGCCTTAACGACAGTAGACTATGAAATTATTGGCTAATAGATGAGCATGTAGTTTCAAATGAGCATGACTGAGAACTGGGGTTATTGTAAGGGTTATTATAAGGTAAGGGTAGGAAGCACAGAGGTATGGGGCCAAATCAACAATGGTGGGGAGTTAGCTTTATTGATAGGTAAGTGTAGCATGTCATGTGTAACAGTCTACATTTCAAGAGATGTGAACTATACCCCTCAAATATGCACAGTGCTGAAAACCAAGACTACCTTGATACAAATAAGTCTAAAAATGAGCAATATTGATGGAGTATACTCAAAGAGATTCATTTTCCACTCTTCCTTGTCTGCCTCCACCATTGTATCTGTAGAGCTCATAGTCTTCTTTGTGTTTTCCAGGGATCTAACTCTTGGCAATATGTACCAGTACCAGATCATAACCATTGCAGGAAGTGAAGAGAGTGAGCCATCACCTGCTGCCGTATACATCCATGGAAATGGGTACTGTGGTGATGGTATCATCCAGAAGTAAGTAGATCTCACCAAAGAATGATGAGGGCCAGTGGTAACTAGGACACACTATGGTCAGAACACTGAACTGAAAAGCTTAGGGATAATCTTCAATGTGTAGACAGATTAACCAGGGATTCCTAGCAGTCTATCAGTTTGTCTGCAAGCAATTTGCTAGCCTCAGAAGGAAAACAATGATTGTGTTCAGAACACATACATTTCTCGTACGGATTGCAATATGAGTTTTGGGCAGAGTTGTCACTATGCACTTATTGCCAACATGCCAACATGTTCTTGTTAGTAGTTATACATGGTCTTTTCTGTCACACCCTACATTCAGTTCACAGGACATCGTGCATCTGGGTCAGAACTCTTTTACATTCCTTGCTGGTTGCCACTTTACATTTGTTAAAACTGTGTATGTATTAGTGATCTTAACTGTATCATGTTCTATCAACAATTTACAAAATGGGTCAAAAGATTCATAAAAATAGCAAAGTGTTTTAACTCACTATAATGAGGAAACCATAAGTAGTAAACAGAGCTCTGGAGTAAATATTGAATGTGACTACAAATACAAGGAGGCAAATGAATGTATAAGTGTAAAAATTACACAAGCGCAACCAAAAAATGTATGAAAATAGTTAGAAAAGAGAAATCTGCACATCTGAAAAGATGAATTTTATCGAACGTCAGCCCATTCATCCCTCGTCCACAGGCAGATGCAAAGCAACTGCCAAGTAGGGGCAAGAAGCCATTGAGGCTTTTTGTATTGTTGAAAAAAGAAAAGAAAAAGTAAACCTTGAAGATTTTTTTCCCCTCCTTCAGGATAAGCACAAAAATATTTTCTGGCACAAAATCAAATCATTTGTTTCCTAGAGGTGAAGAAGAGGCCAAAATTATTCACAACTAAGTTTCTTATTGCTGGAATCATATGTAGATATAGATATGTAGTGACATAGTGGCAAGTCAAACTATTGCCAAGAAACCACTAAAATTAATGCCGGATTTAATGACTAGCATTATGCTTGGAGACAGTGAGACAAACTATTGGCAGAGTTCACTAATTTAGTGGCACTGTTGGGTATCAGATCATATCTGCAATGTGGAAGCTGGACTGTGTGCAGAGAATGTTTCACACTTGGATGAAATCATGAATGCACAGAACAGTAGTCAGTCTACAGGTGCAGTGTGGATATGAAAAGAAGCACTTTACGAGACCATATCTGCTTCTTGTGGACACTGGAGAGGAAGAGCAGGCTTGTTCGGTGGTGATGACTCTATGGTATGGAAAGTCACTGGCAACCTCTGCTTTGAATGAAAGGACCAACAGGAAGTACAATCCAAGATGGCGCCCATAAGCCAGAGGAGCTTGCTCATGAATGCTGTGCATGCAGACTTTATTATAGACCCGCCATGTACTTTCTGATGCCATCTTAGCACTGGCAGAAATCATAAATGCTGTGAATACAATCTGGTGAGGGCCATTAGGTAACATTATTTCAACTGGCTGTGCCAAAAAATAGTGGGGCATTCATGATTCTGATCCTCTCCATACACAATGCAAGTGTACCTGATGTGAAAAGAATTAGTTCACATTTTTGAAATAAAGATTCACATTGTTGTTAATGTTAATGCTGATAAGGCTCAATGACTTGCTGAAATTATGTATCTCAGGGATTCTTAAACATTCTGCATCTATTATTGTCGATGTTGATATTGAGCAATATGGAAATTTTGCAGTATTCATGTAGGATGCAGGCCACCTAATAGCCAAGAATTTGATTCTCAGGCAGAGAAAATTAGATTCCTCACCAATCAGGGAGAGAAAATGATGATGTCCTGTATGTATTTAAGTCTTACCTCCACAGACAGAAGTCAGGCTTGAAAGTGCAACTTCCATGACTTTGCGCAGTGAAATCCAGGAAAGGGGAGTCTGTCTCTGTTATATCCCACATTAAGACATCAACTTCTAGCTCTAGATGCAGCTGGCATCTGGCGGAACACAGCGACAAGAACAAGGCGATCTCTAGGGAGAGAGTGCCCCCTCATTTGTGGGCCGGTGATTGCGTTGCACATCAGAACATCCAGGAAATACTTGTGGTCATTGCTGACAACCCATAATTATGATCTGGGACTTTCTAATTTAGCACAAAGAATAAAAGAAGAAATTCACTAGAGGTGAAACCTGATCTACAACCCACTGGATCCATTTTGGGGCCAGTTATAGAGGCACGGGTGAAACACTGAAAGCCATATCCTTCTTCTCACTGATTTACAACTATCATCATCAACATCATAATTATTCATTTTAAATAATGTTCTTAAGAGTGTTATTTCTAGCATTTTTTTACTCAGAAATGGTGTCCTGCTTGGGCATCAAGTACTCATTGCATTATCTTCAGATGCTGTATGTTTGTTGATGGTTCAATAGAAAACCAAATGTAGCTTACAGCTGATTCCCTGAATAAAGAAAGGAAAAAAAGGAACCACATTGAGGAAATAATGCACATGCATGTCAGCTGATTGGATCTGCAATGGGATAGTGATTCATACTGATTCGCTATGTATGTAAGAGAGTTGACAAAGAAATACTCACTATGCTCACTATGCCTGAGGGATGTGAGGTTCCTAAGGGATGAGTCTTCAGTGGTAAATAATTCACAACAGCAGACATCCCCCATTTCTTATTAGGATAATGAAGATAATGATAAAAATATTTTTACCAATTTTTAAGTCTTGAATGTGCCTCAGTCACTGTGCATCATGATTGTCTCCTTCCAACTTTCCCATGAGGTGGATCCTGTGCTCATGCTTCATGACAGAGATGAGAGACACACAAAGATTAACATGTTTTTCATTCTTACACACCCAGGAAGGAGCCAAACCACAATATGCACACAGGGCCCATGTCATCATCCAGACTCACCTTTGCTTGCTGTGCTTCTGCAAAGTTCATGGGTAAAGGAGCAGCCACTTTCTGTCTGCTCTGTGTCAGGAGTCCCATCAGGCACCGGTGACACCCATTTCATTCCCTATGGCATCTTAAAGCCCAGTCTAAGGGGTTCTCAAGTCACAGGCACAAGCAATCCGTTTGACAAGTGCTGTGATAGATGTAGACACAGAGAGGATGGCCGCCTACCTCCGCCTGGGAGGTCAAAGAAGGTTGCTCAGAACCTCTCTATCCAATGATAGATCTGTCATTCCTAGAAGATATTTGTGGTGACCCTAATGTTTTGCTTAAACCAGTAGAACATACTGTTTGGATGGTGAGGGAAGGCGGGTTAGAAGTGTTCTTTGTGGCTTAGGGAAACCAGCCCAGTTTAAAAAAAAATCTCTCCCCAGATAACCCATGGAAGAGTAAGCAGCACCCGGCCATTGCCAGTGTGCAGACAGCCTAGATAAGGATTTCGTCTCTGCTTATGGGTTTGTAGACAGAGAGAGCTTGGGTGGCTCTTCTGAGATCAATGCAGTGGCCTGGCCATGTCAAGATTGATTGCAAGAGGCTGTCTTGTCACGCTGACACCTCCTAAGAGCAACAAACAGTTCCCAGTGTTAATTGCTTGGGCAAAAGGAAAAGTCTGAGGCCTCTTCCATGCTGTGACCCATCCCAGCTGCTCTCTGGAGAGGGAGGGACAGCTGCCACACACCCTGTGGAGACCTCCCAAGACAAAGTGGGAACAAGGGCTGAGAGTCTCCAAGCACCTACTGTGCACCATTGTCCCTTTAAGTGGCATTCTTGTCTTGCAACAAGTTTAAGAAGTAGGCATGAAGAACTACTTTTTAACATGTGAGAAAAAGGGAGGTTCCCATTGTCCAAAGGATTTTTCCTGCAGTGTTAGAGATGTGTTCTATGCTGTTCAGTACAGTAGCCACAAGCTACTATGGGCTACTGAGTGCCTGAAATATGTGACCGAGGAAAGAAATGCTAATTATTCTTAAATTTAATTAAGATGAATTGTCAAAGACAGAAAGGTCAGATAGAGAAATTAAATGATGTGTCTAAGCTCACAGAGTTTTAGGATCATGGGGCTGTGAGGCAAGTTTTCTTTGCTGAAAGGATGGACATTTCCAGGAAGCAGCAGTCCATCCAGTCTTTCCATGCTTATTATTTCAGCTCTCTTCTTCCTCCCGGTTCAGTTCACAGAGTGTGGCTCACCTTCTGCTCATCGTAATCTCTGTGGATTCATCCTTAGGTGAGGGAAATAATTTAAGTGAGCAGTAGAGTTCCACAGGCTCTGCAGTTCTTGACCCAGTGAGCAACCCCCTGAGATAAACCCAAGGGAGAAAACAGACTTCGATCAAAGAAGGGCTTGGTCAGAGCATGGGAATGGAAATAGAAAACTATCATTGCCCTTAAGTGTGGTGGATGAGAGGGGGTAGGACTTAGTGAAGAACAATGCTTATATTTCAGGGATGCTGGTATTGCCTTCATTGTAAAGTGGCGTCAGGTTTCCCAGACACCATAGTGGAAGGACTGCTCACAAGTTCATTTGTTTCTTACTCCACCTGGCTTGCTCACTTTGCTGCCAACATCTCAGAGTAAGTTTGAAGCAGGAATTCAGCTTTGTCATCAGAAATACAAAATAAGGCAAATGGAACTAGATCTCACCAGCCCATGCCATTCACACATCTCATATGAAGATGGAGAGACAGTGACTCATGCAGGGAGAGGACTTGCTTGAGGTCCCACAGGCAGTGCAGGACCAGCAAGCACCTTTTCCATGTCCTGCTGCCTTCCCAAAGCCCATCTGACAGATTTCCCTCCTGTATCCTTTCTGCAGGAGCCAAGGTGAAGAATGCGATGACATGAATAAGATCAACGGTGACGGCTGCTCCCTTTTTTGCCGACAGGAAATTTCCTTCAATTGCATTGGTAAGTCTCTATCCTTAGTCTGGGTCTCATTGGAGAAGTGGACAGTACCGCAGTGTTCCAACAACAGCAATGGTAATGACTCATCATCCTTTCTCTCCTTTATGTATTGAAAGCCTCCTGTGGACCAGGCACTGTTTTAGGTCCCAGAGAATGTAGTAAAATGGGAAGAGGGTAATAACAGCAAAGAGTTTTCCCTGCCCCCTTATATTCCTACTCTTTTTGCCTTATATACTTTATCACTCTTCTTCATGCCAGCTGTCTAGGATGTTTATGTATGTTGATTTTTGAGGCCTTTTTTTTTTTTTTTTTTTGAGACAAGGTCTCTCTATGTTGCTCTGGGTAGTCCCGATCCAGGATCAGATCTGAGTAGTGCAGATCCCAGATCAGTTCTGGGATCCCACAGAGGACTCAGGTGATCCCCAGCCTCAGCCTCCCAGGTAGCTGGGATTACAGGTGCACGCCACCACACCCAGTTTTTTGTTTTTGTTTTTGTTTTGGAGACTAGGTCTCATGATGTTTCCCAGGGTGGGTCTCAAACCTGTGGACTGACTCAAGCGATTCCTAGCCTCGACCTCCCTTCCTAGGCTGGGATTAAAGGCTCACCACTGCGCACGGCTCCAGTTTTTGAGGCTTTTATTCTTACTTTACAAAATGAGAGAAATCAAAAGTCAGTGACATTGTAAGCTTTGTCCAGCGTCATGCAGGTTAGAAGGGATTGAGGACAGAAACAAGACTGAAACCAGTTTTTTTTCTAATTCTCAAGTGCTTATGCTGAGGACAACTTGCTATGTGCCCTCTTCCCAGGTCCCAGGACCCAGGCAAGACTTGGACCAGTGTCTCTGACCTGAGGGAGGGGGGATCCCAAGCCAGTCTGTGTTTAGAAAGCAATCCTCTTTTTCCCACCTTCACAGAGTCAGATGGGAAATTTGTTTCCTCTGCCCTCCCTGGGAGTCTGGTTGATCTTGTTGTTTCAGTCCCACTTGGGAGGCCCTTGCCAGCCTGGGGCTGGTAAACAGACAGGGGTTGGGAGGCAGGGGTGGAATTTTGAGCTGGCCCCGATGAGCTCATACTTCCTTTAAGATGCAAATCGATACCTGAAGATCAAAGGTCCCCTAGCTAATCCCCTGGGCTGGAGGTGAAAACTAATCACAATTCATTTGCAAGTACAAAAGACAGAGGTGCTCCTTCTGAGAGGGAAAAGGGCAGAGGAGATGAAAACCTTGGTGGGAAGATTTCTCACTGAAAGGCTGTTTTCCAAGGACTGAAGGGAGGAAATGTCATCGGGGCCTCACATTTGCAGTGAATTACACTATGTGTTCAAACCTTCCTTCCACCAGTAGGTTCTGAATTTAAGCAGGTAAAGGCCTCGCATCACTCCCAACACACATTTATTGAGCACCTACTTTCTCTTGGGCACCAAGCAGGGCTTGAGTAGGAGCAGTGCAACACCCCTGTTTGCAGATGAAAGGAGGGAGAAGAGAGGGATCCTGGGTAGGTGGTTCTCTGGGCAAGACCTGAGGGTTTTAATTGGCAAGGATTCTTTTTTCTCCTCTGTTGATATTTACGCCTGGTGCATAGTAAAAGCTTGGGTGAGTTTTTAGGCAGAGAGAGTCTTAGATTAATTGGGCTCTGCTCCAGGTTGTCTGAGAACTTGCATTAAGTTGGCCAGATTGCCTCCCTTGTCTGGGCCTCAGTTTACCTCCTCTAGATTGAAAAGATTATGTGAGGTGCTCTCTGAGTCTTTCCTGTACCTCTGTTTTGTGATTTCCATGGGGTATAACTATACATCATATGGTGAGCTATGCCAAAACCAAACCCATACCTTCACCATCCTCCTCACGATCACCATTAATACTGCCAGATCATGTTGGAAAGTATTTATTTTATTCTCCTAAAGTGGCACATGACTGAAGTGCATCTGGACTGAGACTATTCTGAGACTTGTCCTCTACTCGATACTAAACATTCTGCTGCTGTTCATATTTATTAAGCAGCTATTACTTGCAGAGCACATTTGTAAGCTTCTGTTCTCCTACTTTCTTTTACTGTCTGTCCTGCTTTGACAAAAGAGGAAACTGAGGTGTGGGGGAGGTGACCTAGGGATATATTGGTACTTGGGAGAGCAAGGACTAAGTAAGCTCCCTCTGGGGTCAGGAGGATATAGCCCTTGGTCTTGGAGGACTGGCTGGTAGAGGCCAGCTCATGTAATACTTGCTACAATGGAATACCAGCTACTAGTAGTATTACCAGGCACCAGGGAAAACTTTCTGTTCCTTCTTGTTATGGAGGATGGTTTATATTAGGAGAAGGGCCTCTGCTTTGTCCCCCACCTCCCGTTTAGATTTTGGGCATAGAGACTCACAAAGACATGGGCATTCCAGGAAGAAAGCAATCTGTATAGAGACCCCAGCACCCAGGAATGACATTCCAAGGACTTAAGTCTCCATGAACTTAAGTCTAGAAATACCTCATTGTAAAAAGAGCTCTCAGCACACTCAGCTGTAATGAGTCAGAAACAGGATTGGGCTGTGGAAAGCTTTGCTGAGGTAGACATTGCCCTCATCATTATACTTTTCAACACAGTGGTCAAGATCGTGGCCAAGAGAATAGGCTTGCGTGAGACTGACTTGGGTTCTTACCATAGCTTAGTCATTGACTTTGACGGGTTTCAGTGTTCTCCTCCAAAGAATGTTTAAGTATCTCAGGAAGCTATTGCCAGTATTCACAATTCTACTGTGGAAGATGTCATCAATATTTTTGGATACTTGGGATCTGACTCCCTTTCCTAGATTTAGGAAAAAAACTTTCCTGATTATCATATGAATGAGGCAGAGTCCCACTGTGACTGTGGAAGTGAAAATCCAGGCAAGTCTTTCTCCCAGTATAACAGCTGAGTGTTAGCTGAGGATCTCCATTCTCCCTCCACTGCCCAGTCAGACACTGCCCCAAGACTGACTCAGAAGTTAGTAGTGATATGACATGGGGACCAGGGAAGCCATTTTTATCAGGATGGTGGGAATGGCCACATTCTGCTGTTTTGAAGTACCAGTGACCACAGGTAGCATTGGTGCTGAAGTGGCTATGAACAGCAACAGCTCTGAGGTATCCTCATAAGATCTGTCCTGGGGTCTCATCTTGAACTTGGAATTGGATGCTCTGGCCCTCTCCCAGAGCCTCCAGTAAGTACCTAAGAGTTTTTGAATAGATAATGTTTGTTTGCTTGTTTTAGGTAAGGTAGCCAAAGTTCATTTCCATTGATAGACACTTAGAATCAGGCTAGAAATTACAGTTGTGAGATCCTGTGAGGTTGAATACTGTGCCTGGTGATGTGTGTGGTACCCACTCACCATCACTTTCCTTATTGGGTGTTGTGGGGAGAGGGAGATGAAAAAGAAACCACCATTTATTTCATAACTGTCCATGAGACTGAATGTCCTGTATCGCACACCACTGTTCAGGTAAACGTGAGTCTTGTATCCAAATGAAGAATCTGACACTGACCGTGATGTCTTAACTTGCCCAAGATCATGGGGCCCAGACAGGGGTGATCTCATCTTGAGATTGGATCCTAGATTGAGTCGAGAGTCCCTTCTTTTTCTGCTCTGTCAACTGCCTCTCCACTCAAATGATCTCCTTCCTTCCTCCCTCTCCCCTTCCTCCCACCTTTTCACCTC
>PVHY01024746.1:0-19253 GCA_004024945.1 Uropsilus gracilis | reverse complement strand
AAAAAAAAAAAAAAAAACACATTTACCAGCTATCGGAAGAGAACAACCGGCCAAACAACCAACAACTGAACATCAACTTAACCAACCAACAATTTGCAGAAAAATGGGAGAAGGAGTGACTGAAGGGGGGATACAGAGGGGATATGGAGGGAGGAGGAGGGAACAATTAATGCACAATTGTGACAAATCAATAAAATGAATTTAAAAAATAATAATAAAAAAAGAAACTCTAAGCTGAAACACCATGGGGTCTCGTCCAAGCCCCCCGTGCCCTGTTTCCTGGCTCTTAGGTCTCTTGGTTGGTACCCAACCATGACTGCAGCCAGACCTAACCCAAGAGAAGGACCTCTGAGCATTCCCGCAAGTGTTCCTAGAGAGAAGGTTCTCAAGGCCACACAAAGTCGCATCCGGAAAATGGTACCTGCAGCCCCACAGGGCGGTTTGAAGACCAGATGGAGTTCTGCGGGGACCAGCTAAACTGTGAGGCCTCCCTGAGGGAGAGGGAAGGTTTGTGAGCACTGCCAGGAAGACCCTGCACCCAGCTTCATGGGTCTGGTCTTGCACCTCAATAACACACAGTCACGCTTCTCTGGAAGCTACTAGAAACATCCCCGAGGGAAAGTGATGCCCCCACTCTCTTGGGTTCCTCCTTGGCCTGTTCACTCATCACAAAAAGGAGCAAAGCCCAAGTGTGTGTTCCCACAAGGCAGGCCTGGGCGTGGTTTCTTCTAACTTGGGAGAATCTTCTACATGTGAATAAATCCCCAACCGTGTGTGAGCACTACCAGGAACGTGAACGCCCAACCCAGCAAACAGCCCGTGTGGGGCAGACAGCAGAGGAAACACTTCCGAGCGGAATCACCTTCCCGCATTCCAGCTCACAAAAATTCCTGCTAAGTCACCCTCCTTCTGTCTTGTGATGTTCAGCGAAGGCCAGCGAGGGAGTGTCAGACCTTTTTCCAGACACAAAGAAGATGGACCAGTCTCTGGACACCGCTGACCCCCAGGCTCCAAGCGGAGCAGTGTAGAAAACCCCCAGACCACCCATCGCAAGCCACCTGGGCCTTCAGTTCTCCCATCTCTTCTTCAGAAGACAGAGCCTGCGGGGAGCTTTGCAAAAGGGTGAGCACTGTGATGACCAGGTGGCAGGAAGCATAAGGAAAAGAGAAAAGATTAGGGTGCTCCAGGCAGGAAGACAGTTTCAGGTGAGAAGGATATGATGTGGCTCTGGGTCCTAAACACAAGACCCTCACCTTTCCGTTCTGAAAGTTCCGTGAGTCTATCTTTGGATGCAGAGACGAAATCTCACTGGTCCAGAAGAACATCCATCGCCTGCACCACCTGTTGGAAGCTGCTCGTGGCCACGTGTGCGCTCCTCTGTGCGCCCTGGACAGCTGTCTGGAGAGCCGAGTGCGGTCTCCGCAGAGCAAAAGCAGGCAAGGGCTTCCGACTAAACAACTGAACGGTCGGCTTAGATGCAACAGAAGCAACTACTCTAGCCCAGCAACCTGTTAAAGCCACTTCGCTCCCTCTCAGCTGATCACATTTTAGTTCCTTCCACATGTGCCAGGACATCTGAATTAAAAAATAAAGTGACCGTTTAGTCATGTCCCACAGCCTTGAGAGAGGACAGGAATAATAAAGGAATTGTTTAGTAACATTCTGCTCAAAATGCAGGCCATTTAATTCCGACAGTCCCGAGTTTGGAAAGGTAGGCAGCTGCGGAGATCTGGAAAACAGCGTCACCTCACGGGACAATGTTGTCACCTCAGGGTCTAACTTTTTCAAAAGAAACCATGTCCCTGGGTTTCTCTTTTCCCCCTCTTTCCCTCTCTTCTTCCTTCCTTCCTTTACACTCTTCTTTTCTTAGTTTTCTTCCCTGCTTGTCTTTCTTAGGCTAATGCATGCAAGACTCTTGCTATGAAGACTGATTACACAGAGATTCAAGTGGCTGAACTTCTAGGCATTCCTTTCTCTTAAAAAAAATTCCTACGAAAGACGAGCTAATAAAGTCCTATATCTCTGATGGTAGTGATGCAGCAGTACAAACAAATTATAGTGTTCAGAAAGTTTGAGAGACTGAAAAGAAATGCACAACGTATAACACCAAATTTGCCTGTCAAGGTTTTTTTTTTATTATTATTACTGCTTGTTTCATTTTATTTTATTCTTAACGCTGATGTTTGCAGCTATTTGCCTCACTATAGGAAATTCCAGATCCAGGAATACTGATTTACAACTTCAATCATCACCTGACAAATACAACCCTTGCTAAGTGAGAGTTGATCCCTAACAGGTATTTCAAATTTTCATAAGTCACAACATATCAACCCTAAAGTGAAGCGTTTCATTCACAGGAAACAATTCTCTGGAATCAGCAAATATTCTTTATAAAGAAAAAAATGTAAGGAATAAAGGGGGGAGGGGATGCACCACGTATGAAGAGCTCTTCTTATCTGAATATAAGAGTCTCTGTTTTGAAATATGGTAGGTTCTGTGGCTTTTACTATTCTATTTCTCTCTCCCACACCTGGTTTAGCTCTTGTATTCCCCAACCCAGGTAGCTTTCCAGGAACTAATCTAGATGGGCCAGTAGCCTTGCTAAACACTCTTAACCTGTAAGCCCACAGCTTCTGCCAAGGGCTGTTGGCTGCTAACTGTGACAAAACATTGTCCCTAAGCCCCTCTGACATCCAACTTCAAGTTTTCATGGAACATGAGATCATTTCAGCACTGAATTACTGTTGCACATCTATTGCCCATGACTTCCAAAAAAAAAAAAAAAAGCTTTTTCTGCTGCCCAAGCTGTTAACCCCCCTAGTTCAACATAGACACTAAAGATTACAACTGCTACCCTCTTAGTAAAAGAGCATCCCTCTCTAGAATTCTTTCTACTACTACAAAAAAAAAAAAAAAAAAACAAGAAAGCATAATACACTCAGGAATTTATGTCATTACCAGTATATTAAAATATATAGGCAATTTCTATAACAAGAAACAAAACTTTGAACAACAAAAATTTACTTCAGGGACACTTCTTAAGTCACTAATTTTGAGTCTATTTCACAATCCGTATTGATCCCAAAAACCATTTACCAAGATTATAATCTAAAGAATAAAAATAAATAATATTTCTTAAAATACATATTGAACATATTTAACAATGCCTGAAAAGAAATATTTTTTAAGGAAAAGATATTCTGTAGATGTGAAGCTTTATAGTAGTACTAAAATAGCTCACTTATTTATTTCACAAAAATTCAGATATCAAATAGGAAACTTTCATGTTGGATTCCAATTTGTTTAGAATAGCACATATTTCTTCAAATGGAAGTTCACCAAATCCCAAGATGGAAATAAAAAGCACGGGGTACTTCTGGGCCCTCAAATTAGTCTGAGAGGGGAAAAAAAAATTCACTGTAGTAGATATCATATGTTAAAGAGCAGCACCTAATGGTAGAATCAGGTATTGCAGGGTAGCTCATTAGGGATCATAAACATACCTGGCAAAGGGTAACATTCTGAGTGCTTTGAAAATAGCCAAAAGGACATAAAAAAAAATGTTTTCTTGGACCAGGAGAAGGATAGGTAAAGGAAGAAATAATTTAAAATGTGTTTCCAAATGTTGTATAGTTCTAAAATAATTGCAAAAGCACTGCCAATAGATCTCAAAAAAGCCACAGACCTGGCCACCAAGCTAACATTGTCTTCACATAAGATTTTCCACTTACTACTTAGTGACTTATTTATGAATAGCCAAGTTACATTTTGTGGAATCATTTGGAAAAGTAAGACTTGATATAAATTCAATTTCGCCTAACAGCAAGATTTTGTAAAGTGAAATACTGGTATCAATTACTTGTGAAAATAGACATAGTACAAAGACATTGCAAGATTAACCATAATTTTTTTTTATTTCTATTTGACTTTGAAGTGCAAAAGCACAATTTCACTGCATATAGACACTGTCAACCCCACAAAATTCAGTGATAATAACTATTAAGGTCATTTAGACGCAAAAACAATGCTTCACTACATTTTTAAAGGGTTTTTTTTTTTTAACCCTTACTAGCACTCAGTCTACAAAGACAACCCATTTTAAATGAAATCATCTTTTTAAGTACGGTCTCTTTGGTTACTCACTCACTGTTTAATTTGTAATATAAATTTGACTAGCAGTGAAGACGTTGAGAAACAAGTTTGTATCTAAATAGAGAGTTTAGTATATGTTCCCATGAACTCCATCCCTATACTATCTTGTGAGTTAGTTTAAATGTTGGTAACCAACCAAGTAAAGGAAGGAGAACTGACTTCCAGGAACAGTCATGAATAAGCTCTTGTAGATAATAAAGAACTAAACGCTTGATTCTGTGAATTAAACTGAAGCAAAATCTTTTTGCTTGTGAAGGAGAGCTTCATTTTTTCCTCGACTACGGTGTTGAAGTTAGGTACTGGAATACCAGTTCAGGATTTTGGGAATGGCCAGGTGAAAGAAAGGCATTAACATATCTTATCTGTTGCTAGGTAATGAATTACAAGCAAACGGTTCCTTAAAAGAGCACACATTTACTCTCGAAGTTTCTGTGAATTATGTGTCCATGTTTTCACTGGTTCTCTCCAAGGCTGCAATCAAGATATTGTCAGGGCTCGGCCTCCTCTGAGGCTCACATGGGAAAGATCCACTTCTAAGTTCACAGATTATTGGTGGTATTCAGTTCCTTGCAGATCACTGAAGATCTCAATTTCTTGCCGGATATCATGCAGATATCAAGTGACCCTCTTCATAGATAACATGGCAACTTGCTTCTTAAAAGCAAGCAAGGCATAATGTATCTATCCAAGCAAGACAAGTATCAACCACTATATAATGGAATCAGTCACATGTAGGTAGTCATACACATTCTTATACCTTTGCTATATTCTACTTTAAAGCAAATACAGATCATTCCTACTCTCAAGGAAAGAGTGTTACATAAGAAATGAACACCAAGGGGAGAGGACAAGGAGTGACCTGCAGTATGTCCACCCCAAGTTATTAGAAAACCAATTCTAATTAATCAAAAGCTATCAATAAGTGTGAGATTAGCAAAGATCCTGGGCCTCATCCCAACTCATCCATTCAATAACGTGTTTAAAAAAAAAAAAAAGTACTATATTCACAATAAATGAAGTGGATACAGGAAACAGGAGAGAATGAAACGGATGCAGAGCTGATCTTTACAGAGCTTACAGATCCTTACAGAGCTTCCTAAATAGTTGCAAACATAAAATAAATACATAATATCAGAGTGCATAGAGAGTTAGAGGATACCCTTCAATCTAAGAGCAGAAGGGATTTTGGCTTCATTATAGAGGCTAGAATGACAGCAGCAAATAGCCAACAAAGACTGGCAGTTTCTCTATGCCCCACTGCTATCAATTATGAGTTTCATGAACATAGATGAATCAACTCCCCCATTTGAGTCTTAGTTTTTGCAATTGTAAACTAGGGAGAAATTGGGAATAGTGGTCTTGATAGTTCTTCATAGTTTTAATCTTCTACGCATAAAATTAGGAGCCAAGCTACTAAATGTTTTTGATTTATAAAGAACTATTTAACTAAAAAGTTTTAAGTCATTATAAGCCACTTGCATTCAAAACAGTAAATATTAATCTATGATAATTTGCATTAAAGAGCAAATGTTTTTCCTTTATAACTCCCTTTATAAATGTGTCTAATTTACCATCTTTGGCTAATAACAAGGACATTACTGATTTATCAAGGAAGATTCCTATTTGTTTTTAGCTATACAGGAAAAAATGAAGCTCTCCTTCACAAGAAAAAAGATTTTGCTTCAGTTTAATTCACAGGATCAACCGTTTAGTTCTTTATTATCTACAAATGCTTATTCATGACTGTTCCTGGAAGTCAGTTCTCCTTCCTTTACTTGGTTGGTTACCAACATTTAAACTAATTCACAAGATAGTATAGGGATGGAGTTCATGGGAACATGTAAGTGATGAACATATAGGTGATGATTCTGCCAATCTCTAGCTCTTTTGAGTACAGCCCATCTGTGAGTCAGTGCCTGTACCATGTGAACGTACCATGCTAAATGTCTGCAGTAGATGAAGAAGGGCCAGTACTTACATGGCAAGCAATTACTAGTCTTCTTGTCAAAGCTTCTACTTTCAAATCCTAAGCAGATTAACTATTTAGACAGAACAATTAACATCAAATTCAAGCAGAAAACTTAGCTGAGAAATTTACACTTGCCAAAATGCACCTCTACTACCTGAGCTAGGATAAACAGAACTCATCTTACATTACCACATCACAAAAGCAAACTATATAAAATCGTAAATTATTCATACCAGGCTATCAACGTGATCAGGATTCTAATGCTAACCTTCCTATCCTTAACTGTAGGTGTTCAACAAACATCTTTCCTTAACTCTTTTATCTTTTATCTATGTCTGGCCATAATTTGATCCTTTATGTGAGCTTATGCTAACAACTATACTACCATAAGCCGGTTAATCCACTAATTTTGCAGACAAGACTTGATAAGGAATCAATTCAAAGAAGCATGTCTGTTCACCTTTCCTCAGAAAATCTTTACAAATAGCAATAGTGTTGAAATTAGAAAACATTAGTCCCTTGGCTATTAAAAAAGGAAAAAGAAAAAAGAAATCTCATCAAGTCTGTAGCCTTATTGGACTGCAATGCATTTTTCAACCTTTTAAAAATTTATTTGCTTTTTTCCCCTAGTGTAAAAGATTTTACTCAAATTTAGGATATTGGTTTGGTTGGTTAATTGGTCAATAAGTTGAAAAAAATACTGTTCCATTTACCTACATATTCAGAAAAAGAGGTCTTTTATCCATTCTTTCCATGAGATTTTCATCTTTACTTTTCTTTTGTTTTCATTAAACATCTGTCAGTTTTTCAACCCTGTGACTCAGCAGGGATGAAAAATTTCACAACATGTCATATCAGGCCAGTGCTAATATCTAAATAAGCTTTAGGTAGTCTAGTCTAATGTAAAGCTCAGTAGGGATCAAACTTTAAGTTATAAAGTAAAAATAAAATATATTCTAAAAAGAATGTGTTAATTTTCCAGATAGAACAAGATTCTTTAAACTATTAGCCACAGATATTTTTTCATAGTAATTTTTCATTTAATAAGTTTTTATTTAAAGCTTCATCTCAGCTTCATATCCGGCTTGGTATAGAATATACAGCTGACTCAGTTCCTGAATTCAAGAAACTAACAATCTAATATGATTGACTACAGTTCCTATAGTGTATTTAGTATTATATTTCCAACACATACATTTTCAAATTTATTTCTCATCATCTAACAAGTGTGTTTCCAAAAGTCACAAAAATCACCTTTGATAAACTGGATCGTTTTAATATGATATTTAAGAAATCCTATGATTTAAGATGGTAAATTATTTTATAATGCAAATACTACTTCCAGTTTGGAATTATAAATTAAGTTTTTTCAAAGCTGTAAGTGCTTTAGTTAGTCATATAGCTATGATATGTTGGAAAGGACACTTCACTTGAAAGGAATAAACAAGTTTAAATAGAGCACATGACCTTAAGCAATTCACTGTCAGCCTCATTTTCCTCACCTGTGAAAAAGGAATAATATCTCACAAATCTGAGAAAAAGAGGAGATGTAAATGGTATTTGTGGTAACTCTTCCCCAGCGTGGCTCCCTTCCCCTGACTTTAGCCTCCGTATACCCTTGCTCTAATGAAGTTGATTTCCGCTAAATCAGGACCAGTCTACATGCCTAATAGAACACGGTATTATGTGTCTTCCAAGTTAGCTCTCAACAGGCCTTGAAGCATTCACCATGTTCTCTCACATCATTGTGAGGAAAGCAAGCTGCTACATTATCAACATATTCACATCCTGTGGAGAGGCCCACGTGGAAAGTGAAACATCTTGTATAGGGGTCATCTTGGGAGTGGATCTTCCAGTCTCAGTCAAGTCTTTGGTTCCAACTCACATCTGATTTCAACTTCATGAAAGACACTTAGTACCACCTAGATGAGTTACCTGAGCTTCTGACCCATGGAGAGTCTAAGAATCAGTAGGTATTTATTATTATTTAAGCTACTGGAGTTTCAGGGAATGTGTTAGACTGCAATTGTTAACTGATACAAACTGAAGAATCTGCATAAACAACAAGCAGAAAGATAATATAGAAAGAGTATCCAACTTAATGAAAAAAAGAGTATCCTCTTTCAATGATTCATCGGCAGTTACCCACAAACAGATCTCTTTGTGCCCCATTAGTACTGGATGTAAAAGTACCAAAATGTAAACCCTGCATTCACAGAGTTTAGCGTGCCAGGAAGGTGGACAACTAACTACATTATCATATCAAGTATACAAGGACACTGTTGGATAGTGTTTCAAGAACAGCTGGTCTACTCCAAGAGGTCAAGAAAAGCATCTTAAAGAAAGAAAAACTTTTGAAGTTCAGACACCATTGAATCATTTCTTGGCCTTTTGACTAATGTCAAGTGTAAAACACTGTTGAGATGAACAGAAGAAAGACAAAGAGTTGCCTTTTCCCGTTAGCAAAAATTGGAAATAAATTAAAATGTGGCACTGTAAAACTCAGAATTGCCAGTACCAACTTCCATTGATCCATTCAGCCAAAACTGTTTAAATGCCTACTATGGAATATTTTATACACTAAAGATACAACCATGAATAGAATAGACCAGAGTCACTGCTCTATTCTGGGAAGAGACTGTGCTTAGAGAGGCAGAGGAGTTCAAGTCTTTCAGCGTACAGGTTTTAGATTCAAATGACCTGTTCTAATCCCAACTCTGCCTCTTTCTGCTTTTGTAACCTTAGGCAATATCTTTAACTGTTCTATGCCTCAGTTTCCTCAACTATCATCACAATCTGTCTCTTGCTTTGCTGATAGAAAATAAATGATTATTGCACATCCAATCTTTAGAACATCATCTAGCACATAGTAATGGTTCAATGTATTTCAGTTCTTTTTGGTTTTCTTGCGATCATGCTTACAAGGCTCAGGATTTGGCTGTTCTTCACTCACTTTCTCCTGTTCCCAATTGAAGAAAAGGCACAAGGTTAAATTTAAAATACACGAGTTCCTCACAAAGTAGGTCATTTCTGCTTCAGCATAAGGTTGACATCCTGAGTAATTTATTGCCTGAATAATTCTGAAACACAGAAATGCAAATGTACATGAGTTCTAACCATGTTGCAGATGGAATAACACAGCTTATCCAAGAACTCGCTTCATCTCTTAAACAACCCCTTGCATCATTTCTTTTTATCGAATACTAAAACAACCTGTTGAGAAATAAGAAATTTAGTAAGGTATGGTCCCAAATAAAGTGCCTCTATATTTAAACACAAGCTTTAGGAATAATTTTGCATTTGATCAAATATTTTGAATAATTAAACACAAACTAAAAAAATCAGGTCGGCTTTGTGAACAATAAACTCCAATGTCTCCTTGTTCTCTTTACCCTGTTCATTTCTCTGCAGCCCAGCTGTAAATGGAAAAAGGTGCCCAAGAACGGATGGTTCCTCAAAATGTTTCATCACTGGATGTCTTTGTCTTACTAACACAATTATTTCATGTGCTGGAGGCCGCAGAGAGCAGCTGGAGCTGGAGTGTTTCTGTGAAGAGCAAACGATCACAAAATCATAGACGCTAAAGATGGAAAAGACCATTGAGATCATCTTGTCCCTCATGTCAACTCAGCCTTGTTCCCCGCAGCACAGTCTCAGGGGCTTTTGACAGTGGGTTTGTAAATGATTCCAGCACCTCCAGCCTGCCACCAGCCCCTGGAGAGACCACTGCACTATCTAAGAGACCTTTCTGGGAGGCAATTTTTGTCCTTGATATTCAACCCCGTTTTCCTACTCTTAGCATCATCCCTTTATTCATTGGCATACTTCATTGGACCAAGCTAAGTATCCTTTCTCCCCTTTCAGTGTAGACACCTTGTCAATTAATTATGGCCCCACCCTAGCCACCCTACGGAGGGTGGTCAGGAGGATGCTGGCGTGAATGCCTCATTTAGAATTTGACAGAAACAGTGCCACAGAGTGCAAGAAGGTCTTTTCTTCTCTGTCCTTTATTATCTCCTTCCACAGCTTATCTGGGGCTCCTGTATTCAGGGTAGCAAGGTTTGACACCATCACTTTTCTTCTAAGATGTTTTTCTTTCTCTCCAGGCCTTTTTCTGGTTCCAGGATGGTAGGAAGGGGCCTCAAGAGTTCCCCACCCCCTTTAGATGGCATTTTACCAAGCCACGCTCTTTTACATCCCAGTAAGAGATCCCAATATTCGCTCCAGATTTAGCCCAGGGCAGAACAGCCCATTTCTAAATCCCTAGATTGCCTTGGATTTACAAAACTGAGGAGGAGGTAGTTTCAAGTGGGCTTTATTCATATTTGCAATTTAAGATGCCAGGTCTGCGTGCTACTTTGAGGGGAAAGCAGTTAACTCTGTGTGTGTATGTGTGTGCATGTGCACAAGCACACGCTGTGTTTGTGTGGCAATATACATGAGCGTCTTTGTAAAATCACTCTATGGTTTGCAAATTTTGTAATTTTTTTTGGTCATGAAAAGTAGTGACTGTCAAAACTTTCTTGCCATGTGCTATATTCTAAAAGAAATTTTGCCACCTCCTAAAAGAAAAACATTTTCCATCACAACTCAATGTAGAATATGGATGTGTATATGCATATGGGTATATAAAAATATATACATAGATATAAATATCTATGTATTGAGGAAACAATGTTTACATATATGCATTCTATATATAAATTGTTTACATGTAAATAATACACATGTGATGTGGTGAAACAATATATAGTTTTCTGAATACATATATATTCAGGCAATTTTTATCCTTATCTAATATGTGCTATTCTCATCTTTTGCAATTATTTTAAAATGCTGTCCCCAACCTACTAAATTGATTTTGCAAGCATTTAAGAGTCAAGACTGAGAGCTTAGAAAAACCACAGTGTGGAGGCCTCGCCTTCATCTCTGACCCTGGAGAGCAGTCAATGTCCAGGGGACAGGCAGCTCTGCTCTTTGCTCCCACCCTGACTGTGATCAGTGACCAGACCTTCAGGAAACCTCACTCCACTCGGAAAGCAGTGAACTTCTATCAAATGCCACAGGCCATTTCTGATTCCCTGACCTTAGCTTCCAGAATGGGAGCTAGACCAAGATCATAAAGAAGAATGCCAAACTGACTGACCATGCCAACTTTCTCGCAAGAGGCTCAAAGCCCACCCAACACACTGTCCTGATCAAGAGCAGAGGCAGCAGAGGCAGGGGGACAGATGAAATCCTTTTGAGATTGATTTCATAATCAAGCTTTCAGACATAAACCCCATGGAGTGATCACAATGTAACTGTTTTGTAAGAATTGTCAATAGCATTATCAGTGGGTATGCAAAGACATATGTCAAAAAAGGGCTTTCAACCATATCATGTATTGGAATAAAAGAGGTCCCCATGGCCCCTTTTTAGATATTCTCTCCTCTCAGGACTTTTTCATTCCTGGTGTTTATTACAACTCCATTATATAACTGTACTCAGGGAAGTTATTTAAAAGGCTGAAATGCAATGCCTTTCTCTCAAGTTTTCATTTTGCTCTTATAATTACTTTCATTTACAGGTTCTACTAAAGCAAGTTAGAGAATTTGACTCTACAATGATGATTCCCGTTGTCAAAGGACAGAGCATACTGGGTCACCTGTAGCTACAGAGAATGGAGATGCTATCACAATGGTCTTAGTGCTGGCAATGATCCATGTGCTGATTAAGATGGTGCCAGATAGCTCTCCCTACAAGTTTGTGGCTAAAGCCCAAGACCCTGGTTTCAGACCAGTTAAGAATAACCCCAGATGCCACAAGCTGGAGATCACCCAACACTGGCATTCAGGTTAACCCTTTTTCACAGTTCCCTGTATTATGTGGAGGTTTCAGCTAAGTAAATGGAATCTGATCAGTCCATTCTGTAGCAGAAGAATCCAAGACTCAAGGAAACTCAAGGCTAAGGAACACATGAAGGAACTAGAATTTAACCCAATGCTTCTGAACTCAAAGTCTGCTCTCCTTCTTCTTCAGAAAGATTGACTTGCCATTAACATGCATGGATTTGTATGCCAAAGAAATGCAGCAATTCTCATACCTAAGGTTCACCACTTAGAAAGATGTTTCCACACAGACAAAATTCAGAAGTCAAAATTGAAGTCAAGGTTAAAACATGGCCTGATGAATACAATTTGATTCTAACCCCAAAATGATCGTGGCATACATAACAAATTGTGTAAAGCTAAACTAGAAGACAAGAGGGGAGGCATGACTCATTTCTTTCATAATTGGCAAAAACATCTATTTTTAAAAAAATGGATAAGGAATTTGCTATATTAAATAGAAAGTCTTTGAAAAAGTAAACTCAATCTGCATTTAGGACATTTTTTTATTTTATTTTAAAAGACATGTTGTGTCCTTTAAGAAACATTTATTTTTCAATGTGTTGTATACCAGTGTCTTTGCTCTATTGACAAGGAAACAATAAGATTATCCATATTTAAAATTAGACTATCACAATGGTCTTAGTGCTGGTAATGATCCATGTGCTGATTAAGATGGCACCAGATAGCTCTCCCTACAAGTTTGTGACTAAAGCCCAAGACCCTGCACTACTGCTAGGGGTAGACCAAACAGAAAAATACTTAACCCAACCTTAACCTTCCTGCTGATGCCAACATGCAACCTATGTGTGTGTGTGTGTTTATACACTCAGAAGGCCCTGTTAGTCACTTCAGCTTCCACAGAAACCTATAGGAGGGATAAGCCAGGGATAGAGTGCTGAGGAGAACGAGTGGCCAAGGCAGTGAGCTGACCTGTGCCTATCTGGTGATGGTGATCTCACATTAGAGAGATTAGGGAGGAGTCAGAACAATTCAACCCAGATATTCTCCAGCCAAAGATACTGACTTGAGATTTTTATGATCCTAGGCCCCATGGTCATTTCAAAATAACATTGACCTCCCCCCCTACCCCGAATCTTTTAAGCCTTCAGATATATGTGAGGCAGTAAAAAATGTAAATGAATTGAGAGTTTGGTCCTTATGAAGTGAGATGGTTAACTTCAAGTTAACCTGTCTAGACATGTGAATAAAGTCTTTTAAAAGTGGAAGGCTCACCAGGGCCGGGATAGATTTTTCCAGATCTGTCCTGTGGCTGAATAATTTTCCATGAGCTCAACTCACTACACGGAATGATGTTTGAAGTAAGAAAGAAATAATAAAAGGCACCATATGGAAATCTCTGTGGCCTCCTCTTTCTCTCAAACGTCTGCCCCCTCTTGTTTCACAGCTGTCCATAGGTAATATGAAGAGAATCTGAATCCTTCCAACCTGCAGTGGCTGACATTCCAGGCCAGTTTTGTATTTTTACCTGTGGAGGCGATAACCGTTCACATCCACAGGGCTGGAATCGCTGAGGGGGGCTACTTTGGGTCCCACCATGATGGGAAGGGCACTGTGGTCACAAACAGATGGCACCAGCAAACAGCACTGCCCTTAGACAGGACAAGGAGCCTAAGTTCTAAGCACCTGGTGCTTTACATTTCCTCTGGCTTCTCCTTCTGACTCTGGACCCCAGAGGGTTCTGCCCAAATAGCCTCTACTTGCATCCAGAGCTCATCACCTCCTGAGGGTAGACTTTGCCATTAATATGCACATATCTGGGCCCACTGGGGTGAGCAACATTTGCAGAGGACATGGATTTGTGGACCAGCATAACCAACCACATACGCATGGGCCCCCTCTTAGTGCAGGTAATCCCTGGGAAATGGAACAGAAATCACTACAACACCCCAAACCCCTACAACAACTGGGATCATGTGCCCCTGAGATTCAACTCCAACCCCATGAGATTCTGGGAATCAACAGAAAGGAGCCACAGGAAACATCTTGGCAATGAACAGAAATAAGGGCTTCATGCCCATACCTTGAGCTTCAAAATTAGTGGGCTTGTGTTAAATGGAAAAGAGGATGTAGATAACACTGGATTCAGAGAAATCTAAGCATATAGGGAATCCATATATTTCAGAATGAACAAAGTGGAAAAAAGAAAGAGGATTGATTCATAGCAATCACAGTGATTTCTGCATACTCTCTGAACTTAATCTGATACATCATAATCACAATTTCATATATAAAATCCATATGCACATATAATAATAAGTTTAAAATACAGTTTCAACAAGAAACAGCAAAATACTAGAGATGAGAAAAACCAAAACGAGGTACCGAACAACACCATGCAGAATTTCTCAAAAACAAATAAACTGATCCGAGGACCCACTTGGAAAATATAAAAGACTAGAAAGAGAGAAACCATTGTTGTGGGAAAACCTCCCTTTAGAAAAACATAGGAGCTGCCTCACCCCCAAATCAAGCCTTAGTGTTGAGGCAAGGGGCAGAGGGGTGCAAGGGCAGGGGGCAAGAAGGAGGGACCAGAGGAGGACTTCAGTGAAATAGCTTGGAGTTATGGCAAATCAATAGGACATCTTTGTTTCCCACGGTTAGAGCCTGCACACCAAAGCCGGCTGTCCAGGTCTGACACTTAGCAGCTGTGTGGTCCTGAGTAAGCTGCTTAAAATCTCACCAGTTCACTGTTCTCTGCAAAACAGAGATCACAGAAGCACCTAGCGCAAAATGATTGGTACGAGGAGTGAGCAGGCACATGTAAGGTGCCTAGAGCTCCTGGCACAAAGCTGGTGTCATGTTACTGCATGTCCCTGACCAGGGGCAGACCCCCCCAGGGGGCACTGTCCACTGGGAAGTCATTATCAGTCCTGCCCAAGAAGCCAGGGAGCCTGTATGTACTGGCTGTTTGCAGAACAGGAGTTCAGGAGGCAGCAGTGAGACAAAGAAAGGCCATCACTCAAGTCCAGGGCCAGTCACAGAATTGGAAACATCTGGGATCCCCATGAAACTGCTAGTAAGAGAAAGAATCAGTTGAACCATCAGGCAGACCCACAGATCCTGCAAGTTGGCTCGCAACAGTAAGGTTCTCACCAGAACTTTTTATATCCTGTTTCCTCCTACCAGCCCATACTCTAACCCTGGAGGGGTGGATTACAGCGGCCAATCTGAGGGCAGAGAAAACAGGATCCTAGAACTTCCCCTCACTTCCCACCCCATGACAACCCCCCCCCAAAGGATCCTTATTCCACACACAGTGCTGTGACCTTGATCACACTGGGATTCCAGATCATCCTAAAGTAGGGCAGGTTCTCTGAAGAGACAGAACCAACAAGGTAGGGGGTGTGGGTTGGGGGAGACATTGGGGGGGCGAGACACAATCTGTATATCTGTGTATGCATGTGTATAGATAGGTAGGTAGATAGATAGGTAGGTAGGTAGATAATATGCATGTGTATAGATAGGTAGATAGATAGATAGATAGATAGATAGATAGATAGATAGATAGATAGATAGATAGATAGATAGATAGATAGATAGATAGATAGATAGATAGATAGATAGATAGATAGATAGATAGATAGATAGATAGATAGATAGATAGATAGATAGATAGATAGATATGGAGAGAGACAGACATATAGAGAGAGGGTTATTTTAAGGGATTGTGGAGGCTGGCAAGTTCAAACTCTGTGGGGTAGGCCAGCAGGCTGGAGCCCCAGGGAAGAGCGGTTGCTGCGTTCAAGTCCAAAGGCAGTCTGCTGGCAGAATTCCCTCTTCCTCAGCAGATATCAATCTTTTTTCTATTAAGGTTTTCAACGAACTGGATAAGGCCCACCCACATTGTGGAGAGTAATCTGCTTTACGCAAAATCTTCCCATTTAAATATTAATCTCATCTAAAACATACCTTCTCAGGACCGAGCTGAGAAACAGCTCAAATAGTGTTGGATCAAAAACCTGGCCCAGCCAAGGAAGCGCGTTAAATTAACCATCACAACCTGTGTCATGTTGCTGTTTATCATAGCCCACAAAACAGGAGTGTCTGACGTGCCCCTTTCTCACTCACACACCCTTCAGCACATGCTTCCTGTGTGAAAATACTTCATTATGTAACTGCGGGCTTTGTTCTCGCATTTCGTTGCTAATGTTAGGTCGTTTGGTAGTAGGAATCGGAATGAACAGAGCTTGTCTTTCCAAAGAGATAGGAGCTCTCAAAGGAAACAATGTGTTGTCTCCCTGCTCGTAGTAGCAATGCCCACGTAAAACTTGTCCGCAGTCTGTGTTCACGAAGTATTTGCTGGCTGATGGGACCTACATTTTCTAACAGGAGTGTCAAGCCTCCCTTCAAATCATGTAAGTGGATTTTTAGGGAATGAAGTTGACAGATGTGGGGATCCTTGGAGAGAGAATTACCCCTCTACTTTACTTGCAAGCAAAGTCAGAGAAAGTAAAACAAAGCAAAGGCGTCCAGCACAATGTCCAATGAGTCTACCTAGAGAGCTTCTCAACCAGAATGATCGTTTTATTTATTTATGCACAATTACTGAATACCTACATATGGCAATGCCGGTCCTTTCAAAGTAGTCATCCTTATTCGATGCAAGGCACAAATGTACTTGATTCCCTGTAGTTAAAAAACCAGGGGCCTGTGGAGTGCCCGATGGGACTCATTTCTCCCCAGCTGAGGGTCACAGTGAGAGTTTTAGACCAGAAGTGACAACATCTGGCCACTGGTTTCAGCTGTGCCACGGTCTTACTTTGTTATGTCAGATCAGCCACCCTCTGCCCTTCCTACTACACAGAACGGCAATTGTAACGCCTTAACTACTCATGGACTTGTTATAAAGACCAGTGAGACAACACATGTGAGAACACTCTTTAAAGACTAGAGATGCATAGGCAGTACTTCCAGACGCTGCTTTGGAGACCACACCTACTGGCCTCCTTTTAGTAGAAGCCAACTAAGCCAAATGATGATAATGTAAGATGTTAGCCCATAAGGGTGACTCTGGCACATTTTATCATCTTGATACCCCCACCACTGCTCCCCAAAGGGAAGAGACCAGTAAGGGGAGCCTCATAACTTCTCACTCCCAAATAATGCTCCTGTTGGCCTTGAACATACCTTGATTTTCCAACCACTAGAGTGTCGTTTTTATATATCAAACTGCCCTCACTGAATCAGCATGTTAAGTAATTACTGATAGTGGCCTGGTTTGCTGAGCTCCATTCTGATACCACAGACAGAAGAAAAGTATAGTTAGAAGGCAGAGGAAAGAGGAGGATCAGAAGGGATCAGTGAAAAACCTTGTTTTCTAGATGAAAAACTGAGATTCAAATGAATGAAGACAAATGTCCAATACCAAGCAGCTAATCAACGACAGAACAACAGCCACCTCTGACTGCCAATCCAAAGCCTTCTATACTGCACGCCATTAGACAACGTCTCTGCACCAGAAGAATTAGAAAAAAATAATCTATTATTAGAAATCTTCCAGACCAATGGGTTCTGTTTAGCCAGTCAAATTCTGGGGTTTTGACAAATATTCAATAAATGCCTTTTGATTAGTTATTAACAAAACTTTGTTGTAGGGCAATTGTCTGGTCTACAATATTGTTTGTCAAATGCTTTCCCATTCCTAGTCTTGGTTTTATCTCTTCAGTGATAGGGTAAATGTAATCCAACTCCAAAATAGGAAACTAAGATTCTGAAAGGTGATATGCTGTTCCAAAGCGGGCATAGGACCTCGCTAGAACTCAGGTGCCCTGAGTCAATGCCTGATGCTCTTCCTGCAGGGAGTCAACACCGCTGCAAGAGCAAAAGAGTTAATGTGGGTGCAGTAGCAGCTTCAGTTGATGGCTCCTGGCCTGCCTTTAGAGGTGACTTTGTCACCTCAGGAGCCTTCCTCCACCCTCCTGAGGAGGGAGGGGGCGGGTAGGCACTGGCTTTATGAGTTCAGTTTATAATGGGGAAACACTGGCCCTGCCAACATGCCCAGCGCTCCCACACAGCGCACAAGAGGCGTCCAAGCCTCTGCCCTCGGGGTGCCTGGGTTCCACCCTCATATTCAGTTCTAGTTGTCACGCATGGTGATTTCTGCTTGGGTCATCTAAAAGTCCTTCAGGCAAACAGCCTTTTTTTCTTTTAAGGTACACACACTTTTTTTTTTTTTTACACCACTCAGAAATTACACAGGGATATATTTTCCACATGTAGACGACTGGACAGCTCTGTCAGAACCTTCTGCCTTGTTTTTATTTTTGTATCTCCAGCTTGAATAACATAGACATTGGACAACATGCACGTTGAAGTTCATGTGGCTGCAAGACCCCGTTAGAGGGGTAAACAGTCAATCCTGAACTTTTCAGCCTGAATCGCTCTTCGTAGGTCTTTAATGAGCAGAGGCACTCCGGGTCAGCCGTGCCATAGTCTCTTGAGGTTCCGAAGTAACAAGAGAAAGAACGAGATGACTGAGAATGAGCTCCCAAATATACAAGAAGTCCCAAGCCCAGGACCCCAGAGTCCAGAACTCAGCCACATTTTGCTGCAGATTTGCTTCAGTTCTACATGAAGAACAAACTGTTCAAGTAATAGAATTCAGGACAAGCAAGTTGCAAACCTATACCAGTCAAGTTCAGGGGGATGGTCAAGGTAGTAAGTCTCAAGGAGCTCCAACAGTGCCACCTGCCTTCCCACAAACAGGAGGTCAAGGAGCAGATATTGAAGTTACTGAACAAGGAAGAGACAGAAACAGCTGGTTCCCTTCTGGACCGTGACTATCTTCTTCAGGGGTGACGAGGGAGTGCTTCTTCCCTTCTTCCCTCCAGGTCAGTTTTCCCCAAAAGAATCCAAGAACAGGCCTCTATTGGGATGAGGCCAAATGTTTGCTGGTTTGGACACATGGGTTTGGTGGGATCTGAAGGGATTACTCAACGCTGAGGGAGAAAGTGGAAGAGGAATTTCTCTGCACAACATATGGAAACAAGACTGAGTTCTGAGTAAATCAAAACAGTCTAAAGTTTGTTTTACAGACACATTTTTTGAGAAAAAGAAATAAAGGTTGCTGTTTTTATCTCTCTGGCTGAGAGTGGCATTTTTGGGTTCTCTTTCTGCTTGTTTGTTGACTGTTAAGTAGTTGAATGTTTACCATGTGCTCAATACTACTCAAATATTGTTCTATTAAACTTCCCTCACTAAATCTAAGTCAGTGCTCTGTCCACTTCCGTAGAGACATT
>PVHY01024745.1:0-19255 GCA_004024945.1 Uropsilus gracilis | reverse complement strand
TCATATAAGTGAGACCATCCTGTACTTCTCTTTTTCTTTTAGGCTTATTTCTGCTAATATAAGTCTTTCTAGTTCCATCCAGGTTGCTGCAAATGACATGTGTTTGTCCTCCTTGATGGATGCATAGTATTCCATCGTGTACATGTACCACATTTTTTTTAGCCAATCATCCGTTTGGGGGCATTTGGTTTGTTTCCAAAGGAAGCTGGTTTCTAACTTCCGGTGTTTTCGAACAAAAGATTGAACTTGTTGATTGGCTAATTCAGTTACAAGTGATGAAAAACCTACCTGAGAGATCAAGACATGCCAGGTTTATCTCACACATGTCTAGAGGTCACTTTCCCCAGCATACAAACAGGATATAGAGAATGAGTCAAATGACTTCTTTGAATTCACACCCCAGAGCAAAAATAATGCACAGGGTACAGTGTAACCAGCATTCCCCTTCACTCTGGTGGCAATGAAATCACTCTAACCTTTGGGAATGTAACTTGACTATTGGTATCAAAGTGTACATTACCTTGTTTTGCTGATTCTTCCTCTGAGAATATATCCTAAAGAATCCAATTTAGAAGATTGATGTGCATATATTTGCTGCTTGCCTCACTGTATGTAAAAATGAGAAGATGAAAACATTCTACATATTAACTTGTCTAATAACAGGGAGTTCGATTAAGATGTGGGCACACCATTTGGTGGAATATAATATAGCCATAGCTACTGAGTATCAAAAAGACCAGCAGCACATGGATGGGTTTATGGCATATCAAGGGAAGTTAGACACTTTGGTGTAATTATAACTATGGGAAAGACTGTTCATAAGAAATAGTTTGGAAAGAGTTATAGAAAGATAATATTAGTGATTGTGTTAGAGTAATGGAAGGATTGTGGGTGACATTTTTGTGCATGTTCCAAGTTTTAAGTTTTGTAATTTGCCTACCACTTATGTGATGGGTAGAACAGTGACCTTTCAATGATCTCCATGTCCAATCTTGTGGATCCTGTCACATCTTATCTTTCGTGGCTAAAGGGAGTTTGTAAATGTAAATAAGATTTTGAAATGGGGAGATTATTCTGTTTTATTCAGGTATGTTCACTGTAATTACAAAGGTTCTTATAAAAGGGAGACTGGAGATTAGGGTCAGAGATACAACCTTGTTGACTTTGAAGATGGAAGAAGAAGGTCATGAGCCAAGAAATTCAAGTAACCTCTAGAAAAGGAAAAGGAAAGGGAACAGAGAAAATAACTCCCATTGCCCCTTTACTCTTTATATGTCTTTCCTGTCTTTTTCATACGTGATTGGTGTTAGGATTCTTGACTGCAAATAACCAAAATGCAACTCATAATAGCATGAGTTTAAAAAAGGATATTTGTTGGTTAAAGAAGTCACTGGCTTTCAGAATAGCTAGATTGCTGTGCTCAGTGATGTTGTAGGGCTCCATGTCTCTCCAGACCTTGGCTCTGCTTTCTTCTGTGTGGCCTCAATAGTGAGGGGAGAATGGTCAACAGACTTCCATGGTTTTTACAGTTTTTGTTTCCAGAGGGAGACAAAGTATTCACAAGTCAAATATCACATGAGGACTCCCATTGGCTTTCTAGAGGTCACATTCCTACCCCTTGGACAATTCAGGGTGGGTAAAAGGACACAGAGGTGTCATGATTGTGAGGGCCTTTGTCATAAGCCCTTAGGCATGCAGGAGTTTAGAAGGAATAGTGTCATACCATGCGAGCAGTTCCTTTAGTGGAAAAAAGGTACTGGGAAAGCAAAAATAAGAGCCATACTTCATCCCTATTTTATATCATATGGAATTTGTATATCACAGTCTTCATAATTGTCATTTTTTCAGATCAGCAAATATTTACTAACCAATTAATATGAGCTAAGGGATATTATATGAGTAAGGGATATTACATGAACATTAACATGTCTTCATGTATAGAGGAGGAGGTGGACTTTAAGCAAAACATTGTAGTAAAATACACATCTATAATGATCCTGGGTTTCAGAGGATGAGGTTCAGTGTGTAGTATCCTTGGGTCCCTCTGAGAAAGAATTCATCAGATTTTCCCATTCATTTATACAGGGCAAGTTTATTGAGGAAAAGAAAAAAAGGGAATGAGAGCCAGACACTTGCATAGACACAGAAGGCCAGTCTTGAAAGACAAGAGCTTCATAAGTATCATTTTAATGCACTGAGGATTGTAGCACTCCACAACTTGGTTAAGTATTATTGGCTACCTAGATTAGTATAAAATCTCTTCAATTTAATAAAGCTGTAATGAAAATTTTTGTTTATATAGTTTTTTTTCTATAGATTATCTCTGTAAGATAGTTTCCCATAAAAAGGATTGCCAGGCTAAAGATGAGCACAATTCATCTTGGCAAATTGTTTTCCAGGAGGTCTGCACAAATACAAGAGAATGGCCCAGCTATGGGGGCTGGGAGGCAGAGTTGTGCTTAATTTCAAGCATGGAAAATTGAGGTGAGTTGAAGGAATATCATAAACTGGCTCCCTGAGGTCATACCAAGCAACAAACGGGAAATAGACGTGTCTTGCAAAATAAACTGAGATCAAATGCAAAGGTACTTGTAGTAAGGGAGATGCATACTGGAACAGCAAGATACCATTTTCTACCCATCAGACTGGAAAAACCTGAAAAGACTAACATGCAGTGCTTGCAGAAACTGGAGAATAGGCACCCTCATACTCAGCTGATAGAAGTGGGAATTATTCCATCCTTTTGGGAAAATAATCTAACTCCATGCATTCACACTGATCTGTGAACACCTCCACCATGTCACATAATTACTATTTCTTTTGTGGTGAGAACATTTAAGATCTACTTACCTAGCAACTTTCAAGTAGATAATGCAGTTCTGTTACACAGAATCACAACGAATTTATTCCTAAGATGCTCCAAATATATTTATCTTCTAATTTGAAATTTGTACTTTTTGATCAACACCCCCCCTTTGTCCTACCTCCCAGTTCATATTAACTACCATCTATTCAGCTTTTAAAAGATTCTATAGATAAATTATATACAGTATTTATCTGATTTATTTTACTTAGGAAAATGCCCCAAGTTTCATTCATATTATTGCAAATGGCAAAAGTTTCATCTCATAACTGAATAATATTGCAATAAATAAGCATGTCAAATTAACATGTTGTATACCTTAGACAATTATAAAATTGACAAAAGTTGATATGGAACCCCATTTCTGAATCTATCTTATAAAAAGGAGATACCAATTCTTTTTTTTTTTCTCTTCTTAAGGGATTTATAGCAAATGTAGTAAATAAGAACACTCATTGGAAAAATATGAATAGTGGCATTAAACTTTTGAATGGAATAGGTGATACCCTATACAGTGGACTTTATGACTACCACAATGTATCATAGCATCATTTTTCATAAACCTATTATATACAGACTGTGATATGAATCAGATACTCTCTGCCAATGAGTCAGAAAGAGATATATGCCACATCCTGAATTCTACAAATATAGGACCACTGATTGGCATACTATTTTCAGCTGTAAATCATTACAGGATAAGAAAATTAGATGGAATGTGATGCCCGATATTAACAATTTAGTATAAATTAAATAATTTTTTTCTTTTTCTTTTATTTTTTAAATTCATTTTATTGATTTGTCACAATTGTGCGTTAATTGATGATCCCTCCTCCTCCCTCCATATCCTCCCTCCGTATCCCCCCTCCAGTCACTCTATCTCCCATTTTTCTACAATTTGTTGGGTGGTTAAGTTGATGTTCAGTTGTTGGTTGTTTTGGCCCGTTGTTCTCTTCCAATATCTGGTAAATTTTTTTTGTTGTTGTTTGTTTTGTTTTTGTTTTTTACCCCGGGGCTTTCCCACTTCACTAACATTTGTTAACTATCCTGATCTTTTGTGCTCTTCACCTCCCCCACTTCCTTCCCCCTCCTCCTCTCTCGCTCCATGGTTCAGCCCCATTGGTTGTTTTCATTTTTTCTTATTTGTTTGTTTGTTTTCCCCTATATCCACCATATAAGTGAGACCATCCTGTACTTCTCTTTTTCTTTTTGACTTATTTCTGCTAATATGAGTCTTTCTAGTTCCATTCAGGTTGCTGCAAATGACATGTGTTTGTCCTCCTTGATGGATGCGTAGTATTCCATTGTGTATATGTACCACATTTTTTTTAGCCAATCATCTGTTTTGGGGCATTTGGCTTGTTTCCAATTCTTTGCAACTGTAAACAGGCAGGCTGCAATGAACATGCACTTACATGTGTCCTTTTGAATTAATGTTTTCATGTCCTCTGGGTAGATTCCTAGTAGTGGGATTGCTGGGTCAAATGGTAAGTCCACTTTCAATTGTTTGAGGGTCCTCCACACAGTCTTCCATAGTGGCTGGACCAGTTTGCACTCCACCAGCAGTGTAAGAGAGTTCCTTTTTATCCACATCTGCGCCAACATTTGTTGTTGTCTGTTTTATTTATATGGGCCATTCTTACTGGTGTAAGATGGTATCTCAGTGTGGTTTTAATTTGCATTTCCCTGATTATTAGTGATGTGGAGCATTTTTTCATATGCCTATTAGCCACCTGTAAAAAAGGAGATGCCAATTCTTTTTTTTTTTTTTTTTTTTGGTGTCAGTTTCTCTTACAGTTCTCTGTCAGAGCAGCTTCATCTTGTGTTTTTGACCTTATCTCAAGGAGTTATTATACCCATCTTTGCCTTAAGCAATTAAGTCCCTGTGCTTAGACTATGAGAATTATGCAAAACTATGTCTACAGACTAAACTCAGCCTTGGTTCCTTTGGCAAGACTCATGCTGTGGCAATTTCACAATATAATAACTAGTTTCTTTTTTACCCCTTCTTCCTTTTGGTAATAGACCCTACAGAACCCATGACCACCCAGTTGGAAACCACATAACCCAGCTTCCCTCACAGCTAGATGTGGCCATATTAATAAGTTCTGAGCAGTAGGAACTTATTACTGCTGAGTGTAAGGGATGTCTGGGATGGAACCAATTTGTTCATCTGGAAATTCTGGCTTTTGAGAGCACCAATAACTAGCTGCTGACCTCTTGAACTGAGAAGAGGTAGAAGTGGAAGTCACAGGATGGCTGCTTTCTGCCCTGAGACAGAGAAACAGGGGAGGTAATTTTTGGAGAAATGAGAATAGAACTGATGGAAAGTGAGGCAGGATGGGACACTGAGATACCAGGGTACTCAGAACTGTTGTTGACTTGGCTTTTGAGCCACTCCTGTTCTGGGGTTCTTTATAACAGATTTTCCCATTAGCTAATTTGAATAATTTTTCTGTCATTTGCAAGAAAAGGGGGACATAAAGCAAGAACCCATCAGAATACCCTTTGTTTTGTATTTGACAGTCAATAATATGTGAAAGGAAAATTTATTGAGATGTTGTATTTTGCTTTGACAGTTGTGAAAGAATTTTAGAAAGAACAAGTCCTTCATCTATCCTCCCACCCTCTTTATTTATTCTTGATTTTCATTCTTCTCTTCTGAGAAAGTAGCAGGCTTTTGTGTTTCCTTTCTTAGAGGAAGTTTGAGATAAGTTATCTAAGGCAACTCACTGTCTTAAACATTTTAGGACACTGGAGGGATTAGTCTAAGGAAAGAGAGGTTAATGGTTACAGGGTAGGATAGTTAGAAGCAGAGAGAATGAAGGGAAAGTCCTAGATACAGTACAGGAATAAAAGTCTGTAGATTCTGTGGTATTTGGGAAATTGTTCCGTAACCTGGCTAGTCCCAGTGAAAAAAAATTTTTTTTTTTGAGACTAGGTCTCGCTATTTTTGCCCATAGAACCACAGGTTCTCGTTGCCCGGGGTACCACAGACTCAAGCAATCCCCAGTTTCAGCTTCCCAGGTAGCTGGGATGACAGGCGCGCGCCACCACGCCCAGCTATTTTTTGGTACTAGGTCTCACTACAGGCCCCAGGCGGGACTCGAACCATGATCCCTAGCCCCTGCTGCTTCATAGGCTGAAGCTTACAGGCACAAGCTACTGTGCCCGGCAGTCCCAGTGAAATTTTGAACCTCAGAGAGACCAGAAACCTGGTGGTGCCTTCAGCCTTCAGAGAGGCTGGATTCTGCCTTTCCATGTTTGATTGTTATATCCTGACTATATAACCTAATAAAAACAGATTTCACATATTTGTCTCATAGGCCAATTTGATAACCCCTAAATTAACATAGCATCACTTAACAATCATAAATGAATTGATGGATATGAACATCAGGTGTCAGTAATTTTTATATAATAAAAAGCAAGACAACCAGGCATTGTTACCCTCTAATGGTCTTGTCTAGCACTGCTGATGTCCAACCAAAATGACCAAACCTGAATCTAGACCAGTATCTGGATGCAGCTATTAATTTGTAGGAAATGCAGGGCACAGAAAAACATGTTGAGCTGCAGTGAGAGTATGCAATCAGGAAAACCTAGACTATGGGAACCTAGAGAAGTCAAAGGGATTCTTCAACAGATGAGTAAGGGAATAGAGAGTGATGTGAAAGAGGAATATCAGTTTGGAGATGAGTGGGTAAGGGCTAAACTCCAATTTAGGGATGTTCATTTTGGTGATTATTTCGAAAATCAGAATCTGGGGAGGATTGTGTTTGGGAAATAGATGTGGCTTCTGAGAGGGGTGACAGGAGTCTATTATTTGATTTAGGGGGCTGACAAGATTGTTCACCTTATATTAATCTATGAATTGGGGGGGGATTTTTTTTTTTAAATTGTGCTTCATTTTGTAATTAAGAAAAATAGAGTTCTAAGTTCTAGATAATGGAATAACATAAGCCTGGAGTTACTAGGTGCAGAGCTACTACCGGGAATGAAACTATGTCAGAGGAATGCAGGGCCTTGAGATAGAATATGAAACATGAAATCTATGATGTTCTTGTTTGATTACATGCATCTAACCATTTCTGAAGGTGGATATATTCATGGAATTTTCAGATATGTTAGCCCAAATTTATATTCAGATTTACCAGTAAAGTTCCTTTTTATTTATACTGCTTTGGTTGGCAACCAAAACAACTTTTATATATCTTAGATTCTCAAAAGTCTGGTGAATGTTTCTAAAGAAACTGCTGACTTTGTTGAATTTGGGATGATTTTTTTGACTGTCTGCCATAGCTCACATTCACAGCTATGCATAGACAAACCTGTTCTTCAATTTCCCGATGCCATGAAAGTTTTATTCCATATTTCATAATGGTGGAGTCATTAATTGAGTGTCATTAACTGAGTCATGTTTCAATGTGATCTTATTTGAAGGTCAGCAGAGCTCAGTGAAAAGGGGATGGGAAGGAATATTCTGCCAAAGGTATATAAAAACCCTGACGTCTGGAACAGTTACACATATGTTGGGTTAGTCTGAGACCACAAGGAGTAGGGGGGAAGTTATGTATTTCAGGTTTCATTAGTTTATTCATAATGTATTTATTGATTTCCGAGAACTGAACAAGACATCCCTAGGTTCAGCGCTCAGGGAACTCACAGCTGGGCTTGTGGGGCTGTGTGAAATAACCTGGCTTTCTCAGAGGCTTTCTTGTCTCTGGTATGGTCCATTGTGTTCATACAGGCTCTGAAATTTCCATTAATTAAGCTATTTCATAAACACACAGGAAGTCCAATTCAGAATGTGACATGTATTTAAAACATGTTAACTAGAGGGAAGAGCATGCTTTAGAACATAAGACATTTTAGTTTAGAGTTTGGGAGGACAGCTATTTTTTGAAGAGAAGGAAGCCCTGGAGCCAGGAGATATTATCTAAGGTAATGGAGGGGTATGACTGTGGGAGAAAGGGTAGGGAAAAGAGAACTTGAGCAGGGCCTATTCTTTCACCTGTTTTCTCAGGTTTGGTTAGTCCCCATGTCTTGAATATGTCTCCCAGTAAGGAAGAAAGACTTGTTCTGTATTCCGGGCTTTAAAGTCAACCAGACCTATGTTATAATTCTAGTCTTTCTATTTACTAATTGGTGATGTGTACCAACTCACTTCTAAGCTCATTCCTTATCTATATATTGCAGAGAAAATATTCACCTTCCTAAGTAGTTGGGGAGTACAAGATTTTTTTTTTTTGAGACTAGGTCTCGCTATTTTTACCCATGCAACCGCAGGCTCACGTTGCCCAGGATACCATGGACTCAAGCAATCCCATCTCAGCTTCCCAGGTAGCTGGGATTACAGGCATGCGCCACCACGTCCAGCTATTTTTTTTGGGACTAGGTCTCTTTGTGTTGTCCCAAGCAAGACTTGAACTAGCCCCAGCTGCTGCATAGGCTGAAATTTACAGGCACGAGCCACCGTGCCCGGCAGGAGTACAAGATATTAATGTGAGCAAAGAGATTCAGCACAGAGCCCCAGTATATTGATACTGCTCAGCAAATGTTAGTTTATGTCCTTAGTTTAATCATTCTAGTCACTTGACAACATTCAGGTCAAAGAGATGAGAAGCTTCAAAAAAGTCCTTTAGGTCAGTTTTACAGATGGACTTTTTTTTTTTTTTGTAAGTTCTATCCTTAAAAAAACAAATCAATGTCATTGAGTTGACATTCCACAATCACATTTCTCAATATCCTACTTTCTATTTACTTGGTAGTATTTCTCTTTCTGGCCTATTTTAGCCTCTATAAAGTCAGATGTTAACTAACCTCTCTGTCAGAGGCAGACATCATCTGTGGAGTCCTTTCCTTTCATTTGTTTTTGTTTTCTCAAAGTATTGGTTTCTTGTGCCCAAAGCAATTGAGGAAATGAGGGGAGTTTCCTTTTCTGGGCAATAGATCATTTAAAATAATGATACACTGAGTATTGGCTGTGTCCCAGATAAATGAGCCCTGCCTGCATTTTACGTGGGTTCTTTAATCTTGACAATAATCCTGTGAATAGGGGTTATGTGAATGGGGGTTATCGTCTCCGATTTATAAAGCCCTGTAGGACTGTTTTGAGGATTAAATAAAATGTTTTAAAAGTGCTTTGAACATCAAGATTCAATTGATGTTAGCTGCCATTATCACTACTACTTTTCAGTCAGGAAGTGGTGACTCAGATTGGTTAAGCTACTCACATAAAGTTTTCTAACTAGCAGGTTGAAGAGGGTTCCCAGGTCTTGCTATCCTTAAGTCAATGTGAGAGATGTTTTACAGCATCTTGATTGAAATGACTAAACTGTAACAAAGTTTTCAACTCCATTTTAACCTGACAGTCGAGATAATGTTCACCATAATTTCTGGTCAACATATTTCCCCCCTGCTGATGTGATCCCAAAGCATAGCCTATCAAGACTTTGCCTTTCCAAATTCATGGCTCACTTTCCTAGTAACATTTCAGAGTAATAAGGCGTTCATCTGTGCCCCACCCTTCCCCTTCACCCCTGAGGTTGGTAAAGAGATGGACACTGAGCCAAAACTTGACCAGTCAGCATGTTTCCCCTCTTGAATTTTAAAAAACTTTAGTGTTAGTCTTTTTCTAGTGGACATAATAAGTTGTACTACTTGGGTGGGGGAGGGGAGATATGTGTGCCATATTTCTGGGTCTGTGAAAGAAACTGAAGTCAATGCTGAGTCTGGTACTGCCTGAGTTTCTGTTTCCAAAAGTTCTTGAACCTAGTTTGTAACCTACCACCCTTTACTCCCCCACTTATTTTGAATTCAATCCTCTGTTGGATTCCCTAGTTCTTTATTTTTGTTTCAACTAGGTCAGGTTAGAATTCTTGCAACCAAGAGTTCCTGGATAACATCGATACTATATAGTACTGAACTACCTGTTAAGCTTTTTTCTCCAATAGATTTACTCTTTCATTCTTTATTTTTTTTGAGACTAGGTCTCACTGTTTTTGCCTGGGGAACCGCAGGCTCATGTTGCCTGGGGTACCACATACTCAAGCAATCCCCAGCCTCAGGTTCCCAGGTAGCTGGGATTACAGGCATATGCTACCACACCCAGCTATTTTTGGGGACTAGGTCTTACTATGTTGCCTGGGTGGGTCTCGAACCTGCGGACTCAAGCCATTCCCAGTCCCAGCCAAGTTCCATGGGCTTGCGCTTAAAGGCATGTGCCATCATGCCCTGCATACATTCATTCATTCATTCATTCATTCATTCATTCATTCATTCATTCATTCAAGACTAGGTCTCGCTATTTTTGCCCGTGGAACCACAGGCTCTCGTTGCCCGGGCTACCACAGGCTCAAGCAATCCCCAGCTTCAGCTTCCCAGGTAGCTGGGAAAACAGGCGCATGCCACCACACCCAGCTATATTTTTGGAACTAGGTCTCTCTACGGCCCCAGGCGGGACTCAAACCACAATCCCTTGCCCCGGCTGCTTCACAGGCTGAAGCTTACAGGCACGAGCCACGGTGTCCAGCACTTATTTTTACTCTTTTAAAGGAAAAAGACTTTGAGAAAAAATATGGGGCAGAGAAAATAAATTCAAATGTAAGCTGCTTTGCTAATTGTTTATAACCACAACAAATTAGCACAGAGAATGCCCTGAACAAATAACAGGACAAAGGTTGAAAGATTGAGACGTTCCCTTAGGCAAGTCTGAAGATTTCAGTGTCTGGGGTTTGGAATTTAGGCTGCTGTCCTTGGTTTTGGATGGCTCACTGAATGAGTGGCACAGTCTATGCTTTTAACCACATTTGAACAGAAGAATGGCCACTTGGCCCACGTAGAAGTAGATGAAATGTTTGATTTCATGTGTCACATAACTACTGAATTTCCTCCCCACAATGCAGTGCCAGATAGGCTTGTACTTCTCGTCAAACTCCTTCTTAATATGGGCTGCAATGTCCTTCTCTATGCTGTATTTCTCCAGCGCCTGAATGGCACATCTCACTGAGTCCTGTTGCATCTCCTCCGACATATCCACAGTTTTGATCACAGCCTTCCTGTCGCACATGGTTTCTGTAGAGCAGGAGTGGCAGCAGTCCCTTGGGGGAAAGGCTGGAGAGGCTGGTGAGGCTCAGACCTGGCAAGAGACTGACGGCTGATCTTGAGCACACTTTTGCTTATAGTCTTGTGTCTAGAAGGCTCCCATTTCCCATATAATCAAAACCAACTCCTGTTTTCAATGTCCCATCTCTCATGAACTATCCTGGATCCAACCTCATGGAATTCAACTACCCTTCTAAACTTCTCAATTCTTTAGACGGGGGAAAAGCTCTCTTGAGTGTGCACAGAACTTTCTAACTTGTGTTATTATTTATATACACATCCTTTCTGCTTTTTTTTTCAGGACAAAGATGCACCTTGTTCATCATATTCCCACTGTGTTCTCATAGTGTCAGGCATGATAACACTATATAAATGTTAGTTTCCTTTCTCATCGTCTCCCTTTGTTTGCATACATTTCCCCTTTCACTTCATTTTTCTACACATTTTCTCATTCCTTGCTGCTGAATGAGAAAATGTTCATCTGTGTCTGCCCCAGGCAATTATTTGATAAAATACTAACAAACTGTTGTGAACATGATTTATCTAAAACTGGCTACTACATTGAAGGCTAAGCTAGTAAGGGAAGATGCTAATATTGTTTAGATGGTAGATGTCCAGTATCTGTGATTTTTTTTCTTTAAAATATGAATTTTCATATAAGTTGAGAATCCTATAAGGTTTACATTCAACAAGAATTTCTATTTCCAGAACTACCTGTCAATCTGTAGTCTATTTTCAGTACCCCTGTTTCCTTTTGGTACATCATTATTTGTTAGCAAGAAAAGAGGTAATAAGTATATTCTCAGTGGTAAGTACAGTCAACAAAATTTCTAGGTAATGTTTGTGGCTTGGAGGTCAGTGTTTTAATAATACAGTTTGGAAAGAGGGGGAACTAAAAATATAATATATTATTATCAGAATATGTAACTTTTTTAGTTGTCAGCTCCCCTTCTCAAATTCAGCCACCTGGGTGAAGTTGTCTCTGTCCAATAAACTTCTCTTATTTGAGTCATATTATAAATTTTCTGCACCTTTTTTTTAGCTTGTAGCATATTGCTTACTATTGACGGATGTGTATGTGCACGTGGATATGTGCACGCATGCTCAGGCATTTATGCGCATGCTCAAATCTTTGTCTCCAAAATACTTTTAGAGGCATGGGTGATTCAGTGGTAGAATTCTTGCCTGCCAAAATATTAATTGGTCCTTGAGTGTGCTAAATTTCAAATTTTACCTGTACCCAGAGAATACTGTAATAGAATAGGCTGTTTAAAAGCTAATGTACTCCAAAGAACCTATTAGAGTACCTATCATACATCTATAAATATCAAGTTACAATAAATATCTTCCTTTGTATCCTGCTTTTCTGAAAGAGCTATACAAGTTTCAAAATTTGGGACCTAAGTTTACAATTTTGCTTCTTCACCCAATGAAAGGCTAGAATCTATATTGTTGGTTACTTAGATATCTTTTCATGGATATTTATTTACATCTTTAATTTTCAGGACCCTAGAGGGTATGGATCTATTTTGTACAGTCTATAATTCTAGCATGATGTCTTACATATAGTTATTATTTAATAAATAAATGTAAGAAATTATTGGATCACACACATATATATGCACTCTTGGAATTTGTGAGGCACATGATTGAAAATAAATTGCTAATAGCACTTCAATCTTTCTGCAAATAAGTGAAGTATAAATAAACATAAATAAAAATAAGATTGTTAGTAAGCGTTTCAAATGCTTCTTGGGCTCTGGTCTGCAGTATTACCTGGATCAGAAAGGTTTGCTGGCTGAAGGGAACAACAGGGACACAGTACATGAAGTAGAATGCATTTTCTTTTTCTGGTATTTAAATACAAGCTGTAAGAACAAAATGTTTCTAATTAAGACACCACTGATTTTTTCCCTCCATTAATTCCATCTTTCTTCAAAGCTAATGGGTGTACATAATATAATGACTCCACATCAAAGACTTTAATGGTTTAGGAGATGTGAGCTTTATAAGCACAAAACAGAATTCACAACCCACAACAGAGCAATTTGTTGAAGTTATTTTGGAGTTGATTTATGAATTACTCTTCATGACATGGGCTGGCTCTACATTTAAGCTCTAGTGTTCTAAACCTCCTTTTTTAAGAAACCTGGCTTTTGCCTTCCTCATATCCCTTCCCTCCACCCCCCAACCACTCCCTTATCATTTGTACTCTCTTCACTGACATTATAACTAGCTTATCTCCTCCCATTAGATGACACACTCTTTGAGGAAAGTTATTAAAGCTTGCACAATTTAGTACACCCAATGCCTTGTACAAGTACCTGGTTTATGACAGGCATTCACCAAAGGTCTATTAGATGAAAGAATGAGTGAATGAATAATAATCCCTCACACTTATGTAATACTCCAAGTGTACTAAGTGTTTTCTTATTTGACACCCATGATACTCAGAGGCAGGCAAGAAACCCATTTTCACCTTTATTCACAAATATGAGAAGAGGTTCAGGAAGGCTGTGAAATGAAGGCAAACAGGCTGCAATTTCAAAAGACAACGGGCTAAGGACTGCAGATAGCTCTTCAGTTCGGAAAGCCCTTTTCCCAACATCAAAGAATTTATCCTGAGTTACTTGCCAAAGGCAAAACACACTTACTCACTGAATCCTTTTGCCCTCTTCCTGCTTTGCTTCTATATTCAACTCTTCTGTTGGATTCTTTCACTTGTGACTTAAAGCTAATTTGTACTTAGAAATCACATTTTTCTTAGATGCAGGTATATGCTTCTGCAGTATTCTCTATTTTCTTTGCCTAGGACTCCCTGACTGAGGTGTGGGGCTGTGGAATATGTAGTATGAGATAGGGTGATATGTGGAAAAGATGTAGCTTTTGGGGATGGCCAGTGTGTGCTGCTTAGTGCACTATTAGGGCAAAGGTCTGGGATACACAGACCTTAGTCTTAAAGTTTTCAGTCTCCCATTTCCATTGCCAACATCCTTTTCTAGGGTAATCTGCAAAAAGTGAACTGGTAGAGAGTTGGGGTGATGATGTTGACAGTAAGACCACAGCAGACTTTGGGTTAGGCAGTATTTAGGCAAGGGGTGGAGCGATCAAGGTGAAGGTAGAAAGTAGTCAGGGCTTACCTGTTGACATTAACTGTATTTGATAAATGTATGCAAGTGAACCCAATTGTCCTGCTCACTAAGCTCTGAGGGTGAAAGCTAAGGAGAAGGCAAAGGAAGGAATCTCCTAATTGGCCTTTAAACTAAGCAGTCCTTTTCTTGAATGACAATGGACAAAAGCAGTACAATTTTATAAATCCAAGACAAAATGGAATCCAAGACAGTGGATGTTTATGAGTGGCACAGATGCCTACATCATCAAGTTAAAATGATTATGACAGGGAGTCTGTTGGCCTTGTGCCAGCTTTACACACTGATCACAAAGCACTAGCAACAATCACATCACTTCACATACAACTACTTCCTCATATCTAGTTTACCAGAAAGATATTTTAAACATGTTTGTTTAAACATATGTATGTTTAAAATTTATACACATAAGGTCTATAATTTAACAAGTAATTAACATGTAACAGGAATTTTACATACATTGTACTTCTCATAGAACCCTGCCATATTGGAGCGGTTGGTGAGGGGAGGTGGTGGGTGACCCCCAGGGATTAAAATGATGTGAAACATATATATAGATAAATTATTCAATAAAAAGTTTTTAAAAAAAAAAGAACCCTGCCATAAGTTAACAGAGGAGGAACTGAGGTTCAGAGAGGTTAAGCAAACTGCTCAAGGTCACACATCTAGTACAAGGAATTCTAAAATTTATAGCTATGTCTGACTGTGAAACAAATTATTTGCTACTTGGGCTAAACCTTCTCATTCACAATTTAACAACAGGCAAGCACTCCCTCTTCTGCCTATAACATAGCTTTTTACACTAGTGGCCCATTCATGGCTTCTATGTCGTGTGTTACCCCAATGACTCCAGAAATTTAAAATCGAACTCGGGACAAGGCAGGCACCAATTTTTGGTTCCATGTCCTTAATCAGTCAGTTACATATAAACGGTGCTTTGTAGGATATTTTCAACGAAGAACATCAGGAGGATGACTGGAAATGTGCGAGTCTAGAAGAACAGGTGAAGAAGGAAAAGCGGGACAAGAGAAGTCATTGAATGAGGTTAGGTGCTGGGGATACTGTGCTGAACAAGTCAGTCAGGGTCCTTCCTCTCATGGGACTTCATCGTAGAGGCCAGGGTCATGATTAAAGATGTAAGTCATGTAAGTCACTCAAAGGACTATTTACCTCTGGTCTCAACAGAAAAGAAAACCGAAGAATCGCGGGCCCCAGAATCAGCGGTGTTGGGCACTCTTGTAGCGCAAAGACTTGAATGATAAGATGGAAGTAGGTCAAGTGAAACGCTTTCTTGTGATTGAACTTGACCTGCCAGAGGTCTAAGGCCTGGTGTGACGAAAGATAAGGAGCGCAGAGCGCGGGAGCGCGAGATAAAGGGGTGTGGTCACCTGACCTCAGCTGCCAACTTTTCCGTGCGTCGCTCAGTCTTGTAAACCCAGGACTTGGGGCAGTCGGGGTTTTTTCTGCGACCACGAGGAAAACGGGGTGTGCTGGCTGGCACTCTTTAATCCTCACCGCCTTTTGTGAGAGGCCTCCAATAGTACTTTCAATGTGTAGTCCCGTCATCGCGAGCGGACGAGTCTAGGCAGATTTGGCGTTCTCAGAACCTAGGTTACCCACTTTTGTTTCCCAGTAAACCCTCTCCGCCCGCAACCTCGCCCCGGCACTCCGCACCGCCCCCCTACCGCTTCCAGCTTCCAGCTTCCCGCCTCCGGCCTCCTGCCTCCCGCCTCCCCCGCCGGGCATGGAGGGCGGGGCGAATGCTCCAGGTTGCGCGAGAGTTCCGCATAAATCCCGCGAGACTCTCCTGCCGCCGCTGCCGCCGCCTCTTACGTCTTTCCCTTTGACAAGTCGCCGCTGCTGCAGCAAAAATAAAGGACGCGGCCGCCGCAGCCGCTGCCGAGCCTGGCTCGGGTCGCCGGAGCCGCGCCCCACCCCCACCAGTTTCACAGTCGCCTACGGTAACTCTTCTTATGTTCTCCTGGCCGCCTGTGCTTGCGCCCCACCGGCTGGGCATGGCCTGCCGGGGCCGTTCCGGGGCTACCACAGAACGGGGCCGCCGGGGTCTCCGGTGGGCAGCTGGCGGAGGCCTGAGGGAACCCTCCCGACTTGGTTGCGACCTTCCAGCCCCAGAGGCCTCCCGCCACCTGCGCGCCTATAGAGTCGCGTTAGAAGCCGAGCCTCTCGCCCAAGAAAGCGGAGGGACCCGCCCCTTAGGCGGCCGGCTATACCTGTTCCTCGGCCCTCGGGGGTAGCGCCTGTGACCTTCTTCCCCACCCCTTTATCCGCTAACGAGCGCCCCTCCCCCGGCTGAAGTTTGGGCTGGGGGAAGAGGGGACCGCATCAGGATTCTCTCTCCGGGTCGGAATAGAGCCCCGAACTGATACCCCAGGTCGCCCGCCACCTTTTGAGGGATGGAGGTTGGGAGGACGTCTTTCTCCTTTCCTCTGCCTTTGGGTGGGGGCAGCTCATCATCTGGTAAACCTTTCTCCAAATCCTGCCTCGATAACAATGTCTGTTCATAAGACCTTTGCTACCAGGAGAGACAGTGTGCTCTTCAGTCTCGGGAGTGAGATGACGATGATGATGGCGAGAGAACTATCCTAGGGAATATGGTGAAACCTTTTCTGTGTTAGGTGGCAGGTTCAGGAGAGACACGAGGACTGGGTGCTGGAACCTCCTCTCCCAGGAGGTTATGTAAAAGACATGCTAACCATCCTAGAGAGCTGTGAGGCACGGGAACAGAATTTCCTTAATTTCAAGTGATGTTTGTTATACTGTAGAAAATTTGGTTAATCAGAATATTAGGAATAATAAGCCAAACTTACTCTTGTAATTCCATCTCGAGATGGCAATTCGTAGTTAGCGTTTGGTGTTATTTCCTAATGCAATTTTTTCAAATAGTCCTTGGCTCATCATTGATCAGAACTTCCCCATTCTAGGTATGTTCTAAAAATGCTTTTTTTTTTTAATTTGAGTCACTTCTTTGACCTGGTTGATTAGAACTGCTTACTTGTTCATTATCATTGTCTGTACTCTGTTGTCACTCTCTTTCATTGGACCTTCTTTCAAAATGATTGTTTGCTAAGCGGTTTTGAAAATCTTCACGTTTTCAAACTATATCTTTTTGAGTCTAGTACATACATGGGCTTACACTCTACCTCTTGTGGAGCAGTATTTATGGAAAATGAACTATTCATAGTGACAATAAATCTTTTTACGTTAAGGTTGTATTAAATTGGTTTCCCTTAGTTATTTTTAGACCAAAATTACTATATGACATTGCTTTATAGTGCTTTTGTGATTGGGATGGATATGTTTGTGCCTTTGCTTATGTGGGTTTCTATAAATGTGTATTTATACAAGCAAAATTGGGTCCTTATATGCTCTGTCTATGTATGTGTGTGTAAGCATAAACTGATACACGTATCTTAAAAATGAGTTCAATGTATTACATTGTTTGAAAGAAAAAAGCAGTAGGTAGGGCAAAGAACAGTCTTGTAATATTTTCTGTAAATCACATGACAGGATTATATGGCAGAATGAGACATTTTTAGAGTTTGGCTTTTAAAATAGGAGAGATTATCATCTCTTTGAGGTTATCATTGGAATGGTTAAATGCTTTGTTGAGGCCTAAGGTTCTTAATCACTTTACTTCTTGAATTTCTACTCATATTGTTTGCATGTGATATTTACCCATTCATTTAATGGTCATGTATTTTACTCCTAGTGCAGATACCCTGATGGTGCAAGGAGAAAGCAAATGTAAAAGTATTAATTAATTTGCTTACTGCTTACTGATATAAACATCTGCAGGTTATAGTGATACTGTAAACATAAAAAAAAGTCATGTCATTTAAAAAGAAGTTTGCAAAGCTTATAAATTCAAAACCAGCAATTTTTTGACAAAAAAATGAGAGCATAAAGTAGGTAATTTGCTTTTTAAAAATGCCAGATCTGAGTTTTATGATTTTAGTTTGTTATATTGTCAATTATTGGACCCTCTAAACAAATGGGATTATTAAATCCCACATGAGATCCATGAACTGGGAAATACGGCAAAAGATGTGTGCATCTTAATTTAACTTTATTTTGAAATGTTAATACTTAACAGAAGTGTTGCAGACACAGTACAGAGTTCCTGTATACCCTTCACACAGCATCCGTTAATATTGTGGGTTTATATAACTGTAGTAATTATCAAAACCAGGTAATTAGCATTAGTATAATATTGTTCACTAAACTGCAAACTATAATTGAATTATTCTAGTTTTTCTTCTAACACTTTTTTCTATTCCAGGACCTAATCTGGAATCCCCCTTGTATTTAATTGTTGTGTGGTCTTAGTCTGTGACAGTTACTTAGTTTTTCTTTGTCTTTCATGGCCTTGATTCTTTTGAATAATGATCAGTTATTTTGTAGAATTTTCCTCATTTTGGATTTGTCAGGTGTTTTCCCCGTCATTAGATTAAGGATATGTATGTGAGCATGTTCTCAGTGCATTATATTAGGTGGTACATGGTGTTGCTACCTTATGGCTAGTGATATTTCAGCCTTAATTTCCTTGTTAAGGTGGCCTCTGCTGGCTTCTCCACTATAAAGTTACTCTTTTTCTAATTAACACTTGTCTTGGGGGAAATACTTTGAGACTATACAGATAAACTGTTTTTCCTCAGACTTACCCACTGATCTTTAGCATCTGTTGTTGGCCCTTGTGTACCACAGTAATTACTGTAGTGTTTGCCTAACCGTAATTTTGTATTTCTCTAATTCCTTTTATGTTTTATTTTGGAAGTGATGTCTCATTTGTTTATTCAATAATTTGTTGTATAAGTATGATTTCATGGGTATTTTAGTCTATGGGTTATAATTCAATAGTATCATTTTGTTGCTCAAATTGTTCTAGCTTTGATTATTAGGAGCTCTTTCACATTGACCTCCACCCTCTTTAGAGCACTTATATTCTGGCACCACAAGCTATTTACTCCATGCTCATTTTATATCTTTCTTTGACCAGTATTGGCATTAATTACTTCTCCAAGGAATTCTGGTCCGTCCTCCCTCCCTCCCTTCCTCCCTCCCTCCCTCCCTTCCTCCCTCCCTCCCTTCCTTCCTCCCTTCCTCCCTCCCTTCCTTC
>PVHY01024744.1:0-19256 GCA_004024945.1 Uropsilus gracilis | reverse complement strand
AAAAAAAAAAAAAAAAAAAAAAAAAAAAAAAAAAAAAAAAAAAAAAAGAAATGGTTGTAGTGGTTGTGGAAGTGATCTGTGTGAAAACCAGCAAAAACATGTTTTGATTAGGCCACAAAACAGATAGGGGAAGTTTCACGACATTACAGTCAGAAAACAAGCTGTTAGGAAGCATGGCTTCTGAGTAACAGTACGAATGAATTGTAGAAGTGAGTGAAGGTGTAAGTTAAAAGAATTTAGAATTCATGGAAAGGTAGGCTAGGTAAATTAATGAGTTTTCCCCATGAATATTGGTTAGTTCTAAAATGATAGTGAGAATAAACAGTTTATGTGCATGGAAGAAGCATAAACCAAAGAAAAAATCAAGTATCTTAAACAGTTGGTATCTCCCTAGACAAATTACATTTTCAACCATCCACAATGTGTGAGTCAATTTCAAATATCATAGTTATCATGCTACACATTCTTCAGATATTTTATTCTAAAAGTAAGTCTTGAAGAAAGCCATATTTCTTGTGAAGGGCTAAGAAAATTTAAAACAAAGTACACTAAAAAGTTTAGAAAACAAAGTTGGGTGCAGTGGCACACACCTTTAATCCCAGCCATGGGAGGCTGAGGCTATGAATGAGTGAGACCTAGTCTCAAAAAATAGCCAGGAGTGGTGGTGCGTGCCTGTAATCCCAGCTACCTGGGAGTTTGGGGCTAGGGATCACTTGAGTTGGTGGATTTGGGAATACCCTGGGAAACCTAGTCTCTGAAAAAAGTTTAGAAAACAAATACTGCTTCTGAGTAACCTATAATCAGGTCTTATTTCTTAGTCCCAAAGTCTTGCAGAATCTTTCTTTCGCTTGAAATTGTGTTCGCTATATAAATGAACACATTCCCTCTTACATTTCAACATTTTTTGCTTGACTTTGGAAATCCACAGTCTGCTCTTAAAAACAGATTCAGGTAGAGTTGATCCTAATTTGCAGTTCTAAACACACTTGAATAGCTAGAGATAGCTACAGATTTGAGTAAATAAACCCTTAAAATGGAAATCACATATAAAATGCCAGTCTGCTTACTAGCAGGACACCCACTAAACACTATATTCCATGTTTGCGTTCATACCAGAAAGTCAAGCTGAAAATAGGCCCCAAGATATCTCATCTCTTCTTACTGTATAAAATGAAGGTCACCATTGGGTACCTTGGTCTAGCAATTAGAGCACAAGATGAAGGAGAAGGTTAAATGACCATGCTTGGTTTTTGTTAGGAAAGCTTCTGCTTCCTAACACTTCGACTGGCATGTTCTGGCAGCACTGTTACATAGCCTACCCTAAATGTAAAGTGATCAGGCATAATAGTTAATTTTCTTATGTTTATCTGGGAGAGGGAAGGAAGAAGAGGTATTGCCATAGAATACATACCACACCAAGGAACAATCTAATAGATATTATTTCATACTATTATTTAATCTTTTTTATATCACTGTTACATCACTGTTCACTTTTGTAGAATATTTGACTACTCCCCACCTGTGTAGTCCCCATACTAGTCCCAAGCACCAAGATACCAATGACCATCTCTGTAGTCCCTGTACTCTACCCTCACCTGCTTTGATCCCTCTTCCTCCTCCTCCCCTACTATATGCCTTAGATCTATGGCTTGTTGCAAGTTCTGTCTTTTTCTTGATCCTTTAAGCATCCATTTTAAAGTGACTAGAAAAAATAGGAAATTGTAAAGAAAGAGATTTGAATGGGATTTTATTTTTGGTCTTTTGAAGTTGAATTTCAGAAAAGGTTCATTTAATCTTTATCATGACTGAATAATTACCAACAAAAACTATATACTTAAAGCAAGGCCAAAAATTTTAAGCTTCTTACCCATTTCAGAATATTTACTGTATTTTTGTCTTATATTCATGAACATAGGGGTTAATGTGGTTCTTAGGGTTTTGTACTTGGTATCCTTCTTTTCTGTTCTACTCGCATTCATACCTACAGTTTCCAAACCTCTTTCATAATGAGGCTATACAAATTTTCAAATATCTAGAACAAACCCATATTCCAATTACATGCAGGCGATGTCTACCTGGCTGCTTTGCAAACACAACCTTTGAGTGATGTTTGTAACAGAATATTCTTGGTTACTGAAATCTGTTCCTCTTTTACTACCGTTCCCATCATGATAGCACTTCATTTTCCAGGCTGAAATCTCTACTGTCATAATTGTTGACTCTTTCTCATTCCATATCATTCAAATTCCTCTGCAGTTACCAATAAACTCTTAGTTTCATCCTCTTCTTCTTCTTTTTTTTTTTTTTATTTAGAGTAGGTCTCGCTATCTTTGCCTGTGGAACCGCAGGCTCTTGTTGCCTGGGGTACCACAGACTCAAGCAATGTCCAGCCTTAGCTTTCCAGGTAGCTGGGATTACAGGTGTGCGCCACCATGCCCAGCTATTTTTTTTGGAATTAGGTCTCGCTACAGGCCCCAGGCGGGACTCGAACTGCGATCCCCAGCCTCGGCCGCTTCATAGGCTGAAGATTACAGGCATGAGCCACCATGCCCGGCTCATCCTCTTCTTGATATTCATAGACATACTTCAGCTCATCAGTTTTCATCTAAACTACAATTCCTTTAAATTGCTTCCTTTGACATCATTTCTTCCCTCTTTCTAGTCTATGCCCTAAACTTTAGCCTAAAGAACAAATATGATCCTTATAATAATCTCCACTGGCTCTTAATAGCTATAGGATGAGGTTAGCATTTTCCAATGGTTGCAGTCTTTATTTTTCATGGTTTTCTCTCACCTTCCTCTACATACCCAATACTCCAGATATACTTACCATTCCTTACATATCAGACATTTCCAGGTGTTGATGACTTTTTTTGGGGGGGAGAGAACAACACACACCTGTTCCTTCTGTTTATGTTGTCTTTTACTAATGCCTTCTTTAAATTCTTATTCTTTTTAGAAGATATAGCTCAAATGCCACCAACTTGTGAAGTTCTCATCTGCATAGAACAGAGGTTCTCTCCTCTATATTTGCTTTTCTATTAAAATCTTGTGTATGTTGTATTATAGTGTTTATGTCTGCTTCCATAACACTGCTATAGCATCTATACAGTATACAGATATAGTACAAGTTCTATAAAACTGGTGAGTGAAGAAAATAATGCCCAATAAAATCACATTTGGTTTCCTATTTATATACTTCAGGGAAAATGAAAGAATTATACAGCAAAAATGTCGTTATCTCTAAATGAAGCACAAGTTGAAAAAATAACATCTTGGGAAAAAGGGTACATTTGGTGTTACTATATATTGCTATTACATCTAAGGAGGGGAATTTGTCAATAGCTACCAAAATTTAATAATGTTCATACTCTTTAAATAATTCTTTTTTTTTTTTTTAGACTAGGTCTCGTTATTTTTGCCTGTGGAACTGCAGGCTCACGTTGCCCAGGGTACCATAGACTCAAGTAATCCCCAGCCTCAGCTTTCCAGGTAGCTGGGATTACAGGTGCGCGCCACCACGTCCAGCTATTTTTTGGAACTAGGTCTCGCTACGGGCCCCAGGCGGGACTTGAACCGCAATCCCTAGCCCTGGCCGCTTCATAGGCTGAAGCTTACAGGCACAAGCCATCATGCCTGGCTCTTTAAATAATTCACTAAGAATTTATTCTATACTTACATATTTGTGTAAAAACCACCTATAAATATATGTTTTACAGAACTGTTTGTAACAGAAAAAATATTTGAAATAAGTGTCTTTCAAAAGGACTGGTTAACTGGGGTGCCTACAAATAATGGAAAACAATTCAATTCTTTAAAAAAGGTGAATCTATATATGTGTGTTCTAGTCTGTAACATTACTTGTGAGGTGGAAAAAGGAGCAAAAGAATATGCTGACATTAGTGTTTTAAAAAAGGGGAACATCGTTTACATGTGGTTGTATATGTATTACAATGCCAGTGAAAGAATGCATATGGGACTGCTTTCTTTTTTTTTCTTTTCTTTTCTTTTTTTTTGAGACTAGGTCTCGCTATTTTTGCCCGTGGAACCGCAGGCTCTCATTGCCTGGGGTAACACAGACTCAAGCATCCTCAGCCTCAGCTTCCCAGATAGCTGGGATTACAGGCGTGCGCCACCACGCCCAGCTATATTTTAGAACTAGGTCTTGCTACGGGCCCCAGGCGGAACTTGAACCGCGATCCCTAGCCCTGGCTGCTTCATAGTCTGAAGCTTACAGGCACGAGCCACCGTGCCTGGCCAGGGACTGCTTTCACAGTGGTTGCCTGTGGAAAGGAGAACTGAGAGGTGGGACCAGCATTGGAACACTTACTTTTCACTGAATATTCTTGAATCTTTTAAATTTTTATCATGAACACATACAAAGTAGTTAAATAACTGCAACAACTCTTTACTAATAAAATGCCACTTTTTATAATTAAACATTAGACTAACTCTAACAATGATTTTCAATCTTCTTCATTGATTGGCAGTCTGAAGATACTGTTCACTTATTCAAATAACTATTCAGTAATCTTTAGGTGTAAGGATTCAAGTATGCAGAAGACTTAAAATTCAGAGCTTACATTTTAGTAGGAAAAATCACCCATATTCAAATAATATCAATATAAAGAATCACTTCTCATTAAAGCTTCTCCAACAGCAGGTTAAGTATAAATAAACCTAGCACTGCTTTCCAGAGACTGCTTTCTGGGCCGCAACAGCAAAGAAATACAGCCCAATGAGGAAAGGGCAGGGAAGTGTGACCATGATTTAATGCAGGCAGTGGGTAAAAGTGAAAACAGATCAATCGGTAGGCCAGGCTCTGGTCAAGTGATGGTAATGAAAAAAGAGATATAACTTAACAATTAATGGTGCTAGAATTTGCCAAAATGATTCTGAATACTTGTAGTGTTATATAATAAAGCAAGGGGGGAAAGGTCAGTATGATTAAACAATGTTTTATATAGAATTTATGGATAAACCAGAAAAATTCCCACGCTGTCTTCCCTTATTTAAAAATAACAAGCTCTTATTTTAACAATTACATAAGATATGACATTTATGGCAGCTGTGATAAGAAGCAATTAGAGGTTTCTGCAATCACATTGAAAGTTGAAGTGATAAAACATTAAATATACATATTGTGAATTTCTTCATGCCCTTTGTAGTGAAATATTATTCAAAATATCCTATTCCAGAGTAGGATACAAATAAGATAACTGTATTTGTTATAGTCACAATATCTTTTCATCTGGAAATCTCAAAGCATTTGCAAGCATTTTTTAATTACAATATCCTAGTCAGAAACATTAAAGAAATAATCAGGGGTACTGAGAAGATGAACAGCTCAAGGTGAATTAAAAAAAAAAAGGTCAAAACAGATTTAGAAAAAAAAAAACATATATTATGGTTCTTGCTCTTGATTATAAGTTATTAAGTTACAGCCCCTTCATGAAAAGCTTCTTCTCTCAAAAGGGTTTGACCACGTTGTTTATCTTTGATGTTAAATAAAAAAAATGGTTAAACACAGCTCAACAAATATAAAATGAGTTTTTAAAATGAAGAACTTGAACTGGATTGAGTTTGCTTCAATTGGGATTTAATCTTACTTGGTAGAACAGAATTAGAAAAAGTATTACTAAATTCTGGGGTTGGAGGCCCTATAATTTTCTTTATTTTTCCACACACTGTTCCATTTTTCTATGGTTTATTCTGTCAGATGTCTTTTCTAGCCCTCAAACAATCTTCTCTGCAATGCAGCTATTTTAATTAACAGAACAAATGTATCATTGAACATCAATGAAATAACCAAAACCATAATTAGACTTGCAGTAGAATACATTATAAATAATTCATACTTATATGGCCACAGAACCTTCTACATTCCATAGGGAATTGAAGACCATAATAAATCCATAATGTATCATAGTACACTTAATGATTATTACAAAATAGTTACAACACAAAAAGAAAATTTAAATATTAACAACTACATAATATTCATAGCACTCCAGATTTGTATTCTACATTTTACTCTATTAAAAAGCTATTAACGCCTGATATTACTTTTATTTTAGAATAAGAATCATTAATTCCAAGCAGAATTTGGTAAGATTTGAAACCTTTAAAAAAAAATTCTTTTAAATGAAGCCCTGAGTCATTATGCACTAAATTTCAATTAGTGAAACCAAAGGTTTTCTTCCTAAATGCCTACCTGCGCATTGGCTTTCCTTCCATGCACCATGAAAAGTACCCTTCACCACACTCTAAAGCCGAACCTAAGACAACAGAAAAGCAGTAACTTAATAAACACTATTTCTGATCTCTATATAATAATTCATTCAGTGATCAGTAATTTTACACCCTATTATACCATAGCCTTTTCCAGATACACATAACCTTTACCTAGTACCATTCAGATGACTACTCTTACTCTGAATATTGCAAAGATTACATGTGGACAGTGAAGGACTAACTAGTCCCAATTGCTAAGTTAGTCTTGCCTCTCTTCTAAACGTCCTGGAGACTTAACTTTGACCTCACCAACAAGTTTACTTATCTGATAATCACAGTTATCTGATAATCACAGAAACACTAGCATGAGTGATCAGACAGAAAACATACTAGTTTAACAACAAATGTTAAAGTTGTTAATTTGCTCCTCAGTGACAGCATCAGGAAGTGAAATTTTCTTCCTGAAACAAACAACGCAGCTTCCGACAGCCCGGGCAGCTTGAACAGAGTCGGGAACTATGGCTTTAGACTAACATTCTCCACAAGTCCTTCCTTCATTCTCCGAAATAAAGTCCACCACCCATTTGGCACCATCTCGCCAAGTCTCCAGTGTTAAGTGGGACGCATAGTATCCATTTTCTTCTCCCGAATTCCAACGCCTATCCGGTGAAACTGCCCGGAGTGACCCCAGCGTTCCCGGACAGGACAGTCCAGAGCCCCCACTAACTCCGGGGTAGAGCTGTCCGCCGGAGAGTTCACAATCTGGTGTCCCGCTAGGCCCAGCACCCCAACAGCCCATACAGAGCGCCCAGTAGCCCGCAGTGGGCGAAGTCGGGCCCCTATCCCGTCGGGTAGATCGGCAATTTGGGACCACAGATGTGCAAAGTGAGTCCTGGGTGCTGTTCACTGTTCCCTGCTCTAAGGCAGCTAACTTACCGGCTCTAACACTTTCTTCTGCTTTGCTGCAGCCTACTCTGCCTCCTCCGCCCGCCGCTGCCTCCCTGCCCGAACCTTCGCTGCTAGCGCAAGCAGGATGCTCCTCCTCGAGCTATTTCCTCCCCAGCCCTCAGCCCTGCGGTTCAGCGGCAGGAAGTGGTCCTGTTCCTAAATCATTCCACCTAGAACTCACACATTCCGCTAAGAGGTTCCGGTGCGGCGCAGGAAGTAGCCGCACCCTTTGCTGGAGATTAATTTTAAAGATTGCTTGTGCCTTGTCCTTGTATTCCAAAGATGACCACTCTATGAGTTTACAGGTGTACTGGAAGTTATTGAGTACTGTAGCTGTTTTCTTTCTTCTGTTTCTTCCAGCAGAATGCAATAGAAAGGTGAGAATGGTCACAGAAAATCATGAATTTTATTTGTAGTTGGTGGGTCTCCTGTTGACACAGTCTTGTCCCTAGTTGTGTATTAAATGATCTACACATAAACATGAGGTTGACACATTATCGTTTAGACCCCATGTTATGGGCAAGCTTCAGAGGATACACACACAAATCAAGAAAAGACCTGATACTCCAGACTTCCCACGGTCTAGGGATTCTAAGACTGGTCTGTCATCTTGCCCTTTTACTTGGTATTTACCTCCAGACACTTTGTCAAACACTTCTGTGGATTCACTTAAGTGTGAGGGGGAAAAAAATCCCCCTCTCTCCCAATGTGTCCATTGTTTGATTTTTTTCTTTTATGCATAGCCACCATATTTTTACTACGTATTTAGAAAGAAAAAAAAATCTGTGAATCACCATTTCCAATTTTCTGATGACAGTTTTAGGCCAAGCGTGAATGTAACCAGCTATTCCTTAGTCTTTCTTCACGTGGAATCTACACGTTTGTCCAGTGGTTTCTGAAGGGGAAAGAATACATTTTGTTAATTAACTTAAAAACTTATTTATATATAAATTTCACATCTTTTTCATCTCTGGGGTTAACTTTCATTGGTAAATTCATACCCTTTCCATCCAGACCCACATAGTTTCAAATCATAATTCTGTAATTGACTAGCTTTGTGATATTGGTTGAATTTATTAATATCTCAAGTATTATGAAAGGATAGAATTGTTATACGAAGCAACTTATAATGAAGGTCAAGTTATGTATTGGCATTTAGTAGGCACTCAGCAAATGTCAGCTTTCTATTCTCTTGTTTAAATGGTCTCATTTATTAATTGAGTGTTTTTTGCATGCTAAGTACTTCTAGACTTTGGAAATATGAAGAGGAATGAAACACAACATTCTGAAGATGTAATGAAAACTATGTATTTATGGTGTTTTACTTTGCAACATATTTCCCATTATGAGTAATTAATCTAAACCGTGTCCATACAAATCACCTAAGATTAAGATTGTCTAATGAGAAATCAGAGTCTATCTGATGTGGATTGTAAAGAAAGATTTCATAGTACATTATTTTAATGTTTTTATTGTTTTAATTGAGATAACATTAGGATCCGCCCAAGCAGGTATTACCACCATCCACTGTGCTTCCTTCCCTCTTTGTTCTTATGGGTTCTCTGCCGTCTCCTTCACCCCCTCCCCAAATGCTTCCATTCTATAGTCAGCTTTCAAGGGTTAGTTTTTAAGCCTGTCTTTATCTGACCCTTTGACCACATGTTAGTGATACCACTCTGTATTTATCTTTTTCCTTCTAACTTATTTTGCTTAGCATTATCCCTTCCAGCTCCATCCACATTACTGAAAATGGCACAGGTTTATCTTTTTTGATCACCGAGTAATAGTCATTGTGTACATATACCACATGTTCTTGATCTACTTATGTTTTTGGGTACTTCGATTGTTTCTATACGTTGGCTATTCTAAATAGCACTGTAGTACACATGGGAGAGAGAGAGTCATTCTCCTTTCAAATTAGTATTTTTGAATATTGGGGATAGATACCTACAAGCAGAATTACTGGTTTGGATGATGAATTAATTTTTAATCTTTTGCATTATCTCTGTACTGCTTTTCATAAAGGTTGGACCATTCTGCGTTCCCACCAGCAGTGTTAGAATTTTCCCTTTTCTCCCACATCCTCACTAGCACTTTTTGATGTGGGCCATTCTCACAGGTATGAGATGATATCTCATTGTGGTCTTGATTTGCATTTCCCTGATAAGTAACAATGAACATATTTTCATGTGTTTGTTGGTCATCTGTATGTGTTTTTTTGGAGGAGTTTCTATTTAGCTTTTCTGCCTAGTTTTTGATTAGGTTTTTTTATTTTTACTGATTTGGATGAGTTCTTTGTAGATCTTCAATATCAGCCTCTTACCAAATGTATGGTATATGAGTATTTTCTCCTATTTAGTGGGGTATCTTTTTTGTTTTCATTACATTGTTGTTCGTCTTGCCATGAAGAGCTGTGGTTTAGATGTATACTTCTCTGGCTACAAGTGCAGTTATAGCATCTTTTTATATGTGTAACTGGCATTGAAGTTTTTCCTCTATGAATTTCTTACTGTAAAGAGTACCTTCAAGCTGAGCACGGTGGCTCGTGCCTGTAAGCTTCAGCCTTTGAAGCAGCTGGGACCAGGGATTGCAATTCGAGTCCCCCTCAGGGCAACACAGCGAGACCTAGTCCCCCAAAATAGCTGGGTGTGTCAGCACACGCCTGTAATCCCAGCTACCTGGGAAGCTGAGGCTGGGGATTGCTTGAGTCTGTGGTACCCTGGGCAATGTGAACCTGCGGTTCCACAGGGGGTTGCTGAATTTGCCTTACAGTCTTTCAGTTAGAAGTTTGAAATAACATCATGCTTGCCATATATAAAATACTGTGATGGACCCAAGATTTCACAAGACCCACAGGACTCCTTGTTTTGTGAAGTTTTTGTTCTTGGGGAGACATTATAAAATTAATGCGTGAACTTATGATTAATTGCTTAATTACAATTAGGATGATTGTCTGAAAGAGACCTATAGCATGCTGAAGAATATATCTAATGGGGACCCTTGATCTGGTCTAGAGAGTAAGAGGAGGGCAGCCAGTAAGATGGGTCCTGTCTTAGTTCGGGCTGCCCTAATAGATTACCACTGACTGGGTAACTTAAACAACAAAAATGTATTTCTCCTCAATTACCAAAGCCACAATTTTAGTTACAGTGCTGACCATATTTTGGTAATATCTGTTAGGGTTGACCCTACCCTTTACTGCTTCTGGTTTTATACTGTGGGTATCAATACTACTTCTGTGGTTTTGATGTATGAATATACAGATGAATAGTGCAGGATAACAAATTCAGAATGAACCCAAGAGCTCTCAACTGAAATAGTAATAATCAAAGTACTCCTGTCCGTAAAAAAATAAACTACATATTTTTACTTTGCTGAAAACTTTCTACCTCTACCATATCAGGGCCATTTGAAGAGACTGGAGTCACTGGAACGACGATTCTTGTTCACTGTGAAGAACACAGGAAACAAAGGAATGTTAGAGAAGTGCACAGGCCAAGCCCCTGTCGTGATTGTGAGTCACAGATGGAGGACCATGAGATAATGGCCTGAGTGTGCCCTCATGTTTGTAAGGGTGCTTTTGGATGATAGGTTCAAATAAGCATTGGTCCTTACATCTTCCAAAACAGATAGCTCTGACTGAATTAGACCTGCTGGACCAAGGAATTGCTTTAAAGTTATGAACAATGCTTCTCCTTTACCAATTGATTTATTTACAGACCACTAAATATGTGGATGTATCCTTTAATTAACTGAATATGTTAAAAATGAACTAGATGTCTTCTTTCTAAGAAAGATCTTAAGTTATTGTATACAAAAACAGTATTTGTGTCTGTACTTTACCTAAATATATTGAGACAAAAATCCCTGAGGATGGGAACTGTTCGCTCACAGAATTCTGATATTGGACTTGCAAATCTGGGTCCTCCAGATGGCTGAGTAGCTTCTTTAATAAATTTGTCTTTTACTAAACTTTGAGTTTTCTTTAAACTGTGCTTATTTCAATCAGCACCTATAGACATGTGTATATATTATATATATATACACATGTATATATAATATGAACATAGCTACATACATTCAGCAAGACTGAACATATTTTCAGATGTTTAAGGGTCATTTCTTTGTGAATTGATAATATCAGTTGACAAGTATTAGGGATATTTCTCTCCATTCTTAACAGCAAAATTCATCCATATTTTCTTGTACTATTCTTATGTTTGACTACTTATATTTAAGTTTCTGATATATTTAGTTGTTAGATAAAGACTTCACCCAACCTGTGACAACTCTGAAGGTCCACCTCAGCTTTAGAACTTCCTTTAGGGTCTTCAGAGACCCTAAAGACTACAAGGGAGTCCAGCTTTTTATATGGGAGGAATACAACTTTATTTTCTTCCATAAGACAATCTACATTGTTTATTCAACTATTCATATATTATTTATTCTCCATTGATCTGAGATATCACCTTCATCATAGACTAAATTTTTGCAAGTTCTGTGGGGAAAAAAAAAAACTTCTACATTTTGCTACGTTGGAAAATGTCTACCTCCACTTTGCCAGGGTTCCCTTAAGAGGCTGAAATCAGCAAAATGATGACTTATGTGCTGTGAAAAGAAAGAAAACCCTGTTGTGAGAAGCAAAAGAAACATCTGTAGATGAAGATGACCCTGTCAAGTTTGGGAGTAGCTGGAAAAAAGAATATGAGGCTATGCCTCAAGTCTATATATATAATATATATATATAATATATATATAATATATATAATATATATAATATATACACATGTATATACATATATATGTTGCAGCTATATTAAGAACTACCAGGTAGTCAAACCCCAAAATTTGCCAGTTTTTTTTTTGTTGTTGTTGTTGTTGTTGATGATGAGACCGCAAGGAAGGAAGTGGTTTCCTTCATGGCTGGAATGCATACAAAATTATAGAACTTTTATGGGGAGAAACTTGACCAGACACAGCAAAATCACACTTGCATTTACCTTCTGACCCAGCAATCTCACTGTCCCAAGGAAACATTTGCAAAAACAAACAAAAAAATTATGAGCAGTGTTATTCACTGCAGGATTGTTGAAATAGCAAAGGAGTGGAAATAAACTCAAAAAGTTCTCAATAGAGGACTGCTTGACTAAACAATAGGATAGCTATGGAATGAAAATTATGCAGCTATGAAAAAAATGAGGAAGATTTCCTCTGTATACATGTACAAGGTATACTCTTCAGAATATATGAAGTGATAAAAATCAAATAAATAGTGTTTATAGCATGCTAGCTTGATTAAAAATAAAAGGTAAAAATATAATGTTTGAGAGTATATATATATGTGTGTGTGTGTATTTACTTGTTTTTAAAAAATGAAAAGATAAACTGAAAATTGATAAAAATGGTTATTTAGAGATCTGGGTCTTTATTCTAAGCACCCTCAGGTTGTTGTTGAAACACTTCTGCAAATCCATTTGTCCCTTTGGGTCCAAAAGTTCTTGTGCTAGCCTTGGGGGTGGGGGGCGGTTGATATAGAATTTAAAAGGGAGAAAGTATTTTTTTTTAAGAGACTAGGTCTTCCTATGTTGCCTGGAGTAGTCTTGAACCTGCGGACTCAAGTGATTCCTAGCCTCAACCTTCAATGTAGCTGGGATTACAGGAATGCATGGCTGCGCTCAGCTGGGGGAGAAGGGATTCTTTCTGATGTACCAAACCTGGGCCAGGAATCTACTTCACAATATTTTTTTAACCTAATGTCCTAAATTCTAACCTAAATACCTAAAGACATAGTTGTTTCTGACATGAAATTAAGTAGCTTTTTTGGTTTTTTTTTTAAACCTTTTTAGTGCCTTCACATCCTTTCTAGCATTCAGAGTACTCAAAACAATCTTTAAGAACTGTATTTCATTTTTAGTTCTTTAAACTCTAGAAGTTTCAAAAAATGGTATTTGAAAATATTTCACATTCAATTAAGGACAGACTTATGCACAATCATGCATCATGTCATCTTCTGTCCAGAAATTAAAAACAAAAAACCCCCAAAGACTGTGATAAAGGGAACACATTGAAAGTGAAATGCCAAAAATATTCCCATTCTCTGCAGCTACAGTTGGAAATGAGTGGAAGTGAGGCAAACATGGCGATTGCAGAAGTAAACTAGCTGCTTACAAAACATCTAGACTTTTTGTCTACAATACCAAACTCTGAAGTTTTGACTACATAACTTATTTGAATAAGAAAATTTTAATAATAATTAGTTTTAAGAATTTTCAATTTTATCCTTGTATTGCAGAAGTTCATCTCCATGATAGTAACATTTTGCTTGAGTTATAAATAATCTATTTAAAGCAAGGCTATACAGTCTTCAGTGCAAATGTTCAGATTTCCTCTAAAATAAATACTACTTCTTAATGACTTCTTGTAGAAGTAATAAAGAAATAAACATTTACCTTCACACTTGTCTTCTGTATAGAAACTTCTTGGTTTTCACTATGTGATTGATATGACTATATGTGTATGTCTATAAATTATATATTATAAATTAAAATAATTTCTGGGTAAGCTTGGCTCATCATCTTTCTACACCCATCCTATTCCTGCCCAATATTCTCCCCCACTTTTGTGACAGAAGATATTTTCCCTTCCCTTCCACCTTCCATTATAGTCTTTTGACTCTCTCTACTGCTCTCCTGAAAACCTCACTTTATTTATTAATGTCTTATGATAATTTTTATAAGATCTTGCTTGTCAAATGGTCTACCATGTAAAGGTTCAGTATTTGCCTTTGTCATTGACTTATTTATTACACATAATTCCCTCAGACCTCCTGCATTATGCTGTAATTGGCAACATTTGTCATTCCTCATGGCTGAATAGTATTCCATTGTGTACATATAACACATCTTGCTCCAATCCTCTATTAGTGGGCACTCAGGTGGTTTCTATGTCCTACATATTGTAAATGAAACTATACTAAACACTGTAGCACATACAATTTTTTTTTTGAGTTGGTGTTTTCAATTTCTTTGAATAGATGCCCCAAAGTGGAATTCCTGGTCCTAAGTTTCCATTTTTAGTATTTAAAGATGGGTCCCCAGCCACTTTCTAGAATGACTCCATCAGGTTACATCCCAACCAACAATGTAACAAAGTTTCTTTTCTCTGTATCCACTCCAGCAGCAGTTGTTGGCGATCCTTTGAATATGTGCCATTCTCATGAGTGTGTGATGGTATCCCATTGTGATTTTATCATCCATCTCCCTTTTTAAAAGTGACAATGAACATTTTACCAAATATCTATTGGCCATGTGAATATACTCTTCGGTGTCTATCAGATATTTTTACTTATTTTATTAATTGGGTTGTTTTCTATTGTTAAATGTTACAAGTTTTTTTTTGTATATCTTAGTTATTAACCATTGGTCTGTGTGTAATGTGTTAATTATTTTTTCCACTCCTTAGAGTTTTTAATATATTTAAACTCTTAACTCGAGGCAATTCCAAATATTTATTTTTCCTTTTATTTCCCTTGCCATAAGAGTGGAGTCTCCAAAGACACCTTATGATATTGTCAGTATATTGACAGTGTTTTCTTGTATATGTCTTTTATTACTTATATCTAATTCTTTAAAGTCATTTTGAATTTATTTTTGTGCATGGAGTTATAGTGATTCACCCAATTTCCCCAGCACTATTTGTTAAAGAGACTTCTTTCTAGATTGTGTGGTTGTGGCTCCTTTATCATAAATTATGTATTCATATAGGCATGATGTTTTTCTTCGGCATTCAGTTCTGTGTCATTGATCTGCATGTCTACTTTTATTCTAATACCATGTTATTTCAATTGCTCTTGTCACTTTAGTACCCTTTGAAGTCAGGTAAACATTCATAGCCCCTTCTCTAAATCTTAAATTCCTGAAACAAGAAAAACACAGTAATACCTCCTACTCTTCTATCCCTAATTCTGATCAGGTCTTGGAAAATGCTACTTGTGGCTGACATTGCCCAAAACCACAAAAGAAAACTAGCCCTTAGACTAGAGATTAGGGAAGATGTCCGTGGAATTACAATTTTTTGGTAACTTTTAAAATGCATCCTCATATTTTTGGAAAAGTCAAATATAGCCAGAATATTAACTGGTAACCAGTGTTGAAGCATGATGACTTGAATTATGCTGAAGCATACTGACCTAAGAAATGCTGCCTAAGGAGTCTACAACAACCCCATGACCTACTGACTGACTTAGTTTGCTGGTACCCAGCCCAGTTTCTCCTTTCTTCCTCATTCTATCTTCCATCCAATCAGGCCATGTACTATCACCGAAGATGGCCTGCCAGAAACACCAGAACCTGTAAAGGGTAGATAAACCCTTAACTTGCTAGTAGAGCTCTCAGCCCTGGGATATGAATCTGCTCAGCCAGTAGTAATACAAACCTGTTTTTTACCAGCCTGGTGCTTCCCTTAGTGCTAGCTTTTAGTGTGCACACATAATTTTAAAAAAACTTTATATTTTAAATTGTGAAATAAATGTAGATCGTCTTACAGAAAACGTACAAAATAAAGAAAAAAACCAGTAGTGACTTTAACATTTTGACGAATTGCAGTTTTTGCCCTCTGGCTTTTCGAGCCTTGAGACCTTGACCTTGGCGCACAGCCGGAACCACTGCGCTTTGGGCGGCGCTACAGCGCGGGTGCGCCGTCGCCATGGTAACCGCGGAAGTCTGGGCCTGGAGAGAGGTGAGTACGGGGTCTTAGCGCTCTAGCTGGGGAGGGCATTCCAGCTGCCGGTGTCGGTGATGATGGATTAGGGGGCATGATGCTGATGGGGTTGAGAATGGGGCTGAGGAAGGACGGCCTTCCTCCAGGCTGCTCCTTGAGGAATGAAGGGCGGTGGGCTTCACTGGCAGCTTCCTCAGAGGTGGCCTCCGCCCCCAGCTTTGCTTCGTGGGTTGCACTATGGGAACACGCTCCAGAGTTCCCCAATATCCCTCGGAGCACTTAGGCAGAATGGTGAGCTCTGGTGCCAGTAAGTGGCCGGTGCCCCCTCTGCTGGACTTTCTGGTCCCCTCAGCGGAGCTGTTACTTTATGTTTCCTTCCTGGAACATTCCCTTTGTTTAACCCTGAAGGCTCAAGGTTGCCTTTTGTGCCTTTCTCCTCAAAATAGGATTCAAAATCATTGAAGGGACTGCAATTTTTAAAGAAAATCTCTACAACTGACTTAAAAGTGTCTGTTCCTTTGCACAACCTCACGTTTCCTTTTTGCTTCCTTTATGTTAGTCCCAGTATTGGCGATTTCTTCTATTAAGAGTCTTACTCTTTGATATTGGAGTGTCATCTCTGGGAACCTTTCCAGGACCTCCCCTTCCAAGACTCATTTATTTATTTATTTTCTAATTTTCATACAGCATCAGTCATATTTGTATGGCTATTGTTCCCCTTAGGTATGGTCCACCCTTCCATATTGTTCTCCTATTCCCGTCCCTTAGTCCCCCTTTCCCTTCCCCCCTACAGTCACTTCAACTCCTCCCACTGCAAGTCATCTGTCCATGTATGGCTCTCTGGTCTTTTCTTTTTCCTGGTACAATGTCCTTTTTCCTGGGTAAGGACTTGTGCTCCTAGAGCCTAACAGACCAGGCTGCTCAGATCTTTAGGAGTAACTGAGGTGGGTAGTCAGGCCAAGCACATCAAGAACCTCTTGCAGGTGCATGGTGTAGTTCCCCAGGCTCCGTTCTGGTGTCTTTCTGTTGTGTTGCTTCTGTGCTGTATAGTTCTGGTATCTTGGGTTGAAAGCCCCACTCCCAGCTACTGGCAGTGGAGAAGTTCTCTGCTGGGACAGCCTTCCCCAGGTGGTTGGTCCAGCTCCTCTCTCCTGTTTGCAGTTCTGCCATGGGGCCACAGCCATATCTCTGTGGCTTTCTTCCCCCATTGATTGGTAAAGTTTGGAGCCTCCCTCATGTTGCACAAAACTCTGGACCAGGGGTTTGGTTCCCCAGCCCCTAAAACAATGTAGATAGTGACAATCTTTAGTATCACGGTCTTCTCTTAGAGGTTCCTCTCATGGTCTGTTTGGGTTCTACGCAGGTAGTGAGTGTATCCAAGTCCGCGTTATTGCTTCCTGTCCTTTCTGTTACGTCTGCAGCTGAAGACCTGTTTTTTTCATTCCTAGTGCAGGTCTGATTGAGGTTGGAGTAAATCAGAGGGGGGAACCTCCCTCAGCCCCTATCCCAGCAGAGATGCCCAGCCCCCACTCCTGGCCCATGTGGATGCAGTGACTGTTTCCCCCAGCCTGAGAAACCCTGGACCTGAGACCCTGGTGGCATAGGACTCACCCTATCTCCCAACCCCGGCCAGCAGCCTAGGCTGCAGTGGGGTTGTGCTGGAGTTCCTCTCCAAGGGCCTAAGCCATCTGAAAGGTTCCTTTGAAGTTCATCCTCTTTCATAGCATCCTTTGCTTACCTCCATTATTTCTCTCATCTCACTCTGTGGCTGCTGATTTGTTTGTGTGGTCTTAATTAAACTGTGAAGACCTCTGGGGCATGGAGTGACATGATTTTCTATATTACTACCTTACCTCAAAAGAGTTCACCCTTTATAGTTACAGACTTACATTCTTACTCTAATACAATAAACAGAGCAGGTGCTATTCTCATTTCACAAACAAGGAGAGTGCATTCAGAAAAGTCAAATTATTAATAAATACCAAATAAAGCAGCTGGGCATGGTGATGCCTGCAAGCATCAGCCTATGAAGTGCAGCCTGGACTGGGGATCACAGTTCGAATCCTGCCGGGGCAACATAGCAAGACCTGGTTCCAAAAAAATAGCTGGGTATGGTGGTGTGTGCCTGTAATTCCAGCTACCAGAGAAGCTGAGGCTGGGGATTGCTTGAGTCTGTGATACCCCGGGCAACGTGAGCCTGCGGTTCCATGGGCAAAAATAACGAGACCTAGCCCCCCTCCTCCCCCAATGTATATATATAAGAGCTAAAGCCTGGGCATTTTGACTAGTGTCCACTTTGCCATTCTGCCTTTATTATTCCAGCCTTCCTTCTTTCTCCAAGCGCAAATCTTTTATGAGTTTTTGGTTCTGTATCATGGAGTTGCCATTTTTATATATGCTGTAACTTTCCTGGACGATGGAATGTAATTTGTTTTTTTCTATGACTGACTTAGGTGTTTTTTTTTTTTATGAGTACTTATTTGTTGATTATTAGGAAAGAAATGGAAATGTTCAATTGGTCTGAAAGTTTAGCTCTATCTGTAATTGGCTTCCTTGGCTAATGTTTGCTTTGTACAAATATGTCTTAGTGCTTAGATAACTTACCTATTTCTCTCCTGTTATGTGGGTGACTCTTGAGATCTATAAGAAAGTAGTGAGGTCTCTTTACCATGTCTGAGTGCATGTACCTTGTAAACAGTTCTCTCCTGATTTGATTGGAGCTCTACCTATCACTTCCCTTACAGAAATGAAGTGGATGCATCCCACTCCCTGATAGTTTCTGGTACTTCTAGGTCTTATAAGTGTCTTAAATTTGTGGCCTTGAAATTTTTTTGTTTTCAGGATTCCATTAAACTTAAAAATTATTGATCTCAAAGAGTTTCATCTTCTAGAAAGTTTTTCTTTATGTGAGTTATAGCTATTCATAAGTGATTATTATAAATATAGTGAGATTAGAAGTTAAAATGGAGACTTTAAGCATGTTTATTAATTCTTTTAATAATAACAAAAATAAACCCATTATACCCATTGTATATGCTAGACATAAACAGAAACTTTCTCATAAAAAGTAACCATTGTCTAATAGTGAGAAAATCAAGTAATTTTTTCAACATATATGACACTGATGAAAGGAAAAGATATATTATTGTGATCATTCTGTTAGTGCTTCAATTCATAGTAAAAATATTTTACTGAAAACATTGTGAAGTTTCTATGTTATAAGAAGAAAAAAACTATAAAAATGTAATTTTTGGCCTGTTTTTAAAAACTAGAATATGATTAAGGGCACAATCAGCAGTAGAACCAAAAGACATTATGAACATTTACTTTTTTTTTTTTTTTTTTTTTTTTTTTAG
>PVHY01024743.1:8503-19376 GCA_004024945.1 Uropsilus gracilis | reverse complement strand
GGGGGGGGGGATAAAGTCGGGGAGGGGCACAGGCGATAAAGAAGGTGCAGGGGGGCCAAGTGGGTGGGAGAACCTGGGGCTACACCAGGATGCAGTATTTTTATGTGTCTGTGCAGATACATGTGCGTTTAAAAACAATTTATTTATTTTTATTTTTATTTTTTTTGAGACTAGATTTTGCTATTTTTGCTCGTGGAACCGCAGGCTCATGTTGCCCGGGGTACCACGGACTCAAGCCATCCCCAGCCTCAGCCTCCCAGGTAGCTGGGATTACAGGCGCGCGCCACCACACACCCAGCTATTTTTTTTTTTTTGGAACTAGGTCTCGCTACGGGCCCCCGGCGGGACTCGAACCGCGATCCCTAGCCCCGGCCGCTTCCTAGGCTGAAGCTTACAGGCACGAGCCACCGTGCCCGGCCCTAAAAACAATTCAAAAAGTGCTTCAGAAGAAAAAAAAAAAAAGAAACAAAAAAGTGCGGAAACAGCCATTTTGGGGACCTTCTTGGGCTCCACATGGAAATGGAGACGTAGACCCTGTCTCTGGGCCGTGACGGGGGAAACACCGTGTCCCAGCCTGAGCCTGTGCCTGAGCCTTAGTCTGAGCCTGAGCCTGGCACGTTGGGAGGGTGTAGAGCTCATGGAAGAGGGGGCAGCCGGGGGCACCGGGCACAGGGTGACAGGCGGAAGCGGGCTTCCAGGGCCCAGAGACAGGTGCCAGGGGCAGAGGGCGCCTGTGTCTGTGCTGGCTGGGCCCGGAGGGGAGGCCTGGGGGGTGGCCCCCCTCATAGGGCAGCTCATAGGGCCCCCCTCATAGGGCCCCCCCTCATAGGGCAGCTGGCTGGGCCCGGAGGGGAGGCCTGGGGGGGGTGGCCCCCCTCATAGGACACCAATCGCAGCCTATACTCCCAGCCGGGCATAGCCTGGGGCCTGTGACTCCACCAGGCTCCACTGCCTGGCACCCCCCCCACCCCCGCACCCCCGGTTGGGCCTCTGCGGAGTCTCTGCGTTCGGCCTCTGCGGCCTGCCAGGCTCCCCTCGGCCCCTGCGGCCTGCTGGCTACCACTGCAGCCTCTGGCTAACTCTGCCGCCGGCCAGGCGAGAGAACTTTTATTGTTTTTCTTTTTAAAATCACAGGAAAGAGCAAAAAAAGGCCAAGAACTCAACTGCCCACTTTAGGGTTTTATTCTCTGGGCCTCGGTGGAGCCCGGACAGGACGCCCCGGGAACAGGGTCCTTCAGAGGCCCGGGTGAGCTGGCCACGCCTTCCTGCTCCCAGAGGTCCTTGCGGCCCCCCAGGCACCGGACATGACTTATCGTCGGCTCTGGCTCCGCGTCCTCCAGGTGACCGTCCGGGCGGGCGGGTGACTCACACGTGCGTGCCCCCTCTGTGCCCCTTGGAGCACCCACCCCAAGGACGTGACTCCCTCGGTGACAAGGGGTGACCTTTGCCCACGCCAGCTGGGGCAGGCTGACTGTGGAGGTGGCTCCGAGATGGCAGAGGCACTGGCAGCCAGGCGGGCCCTGGGGTGCTTAGGCCTGGGGTTCTGCTGAGGCTGTTCCCAAGGAAGACGGAGACCCCTGTCATCTTCACGCCCTCCAGAGTGGGTGTGCGTGGCCCTTCCACGCCAGGTCACACCGGTGGCTGCTCCCGTGGGTCCGCATGGCCCGTGGGCCTGCTCGGCCTGAGGATTAGCAGCAGATGTGCGACTCCAGGTCCAGGCTGGACTTTCTCTGCCCCCCTCGTGGGTTCCAGCGCTAATCTTGGGGTGCGAGCCCCCCTGTTCTGAGAAAAGGACCCCAAGGTAGTTGGGGGGACCCCAGGACTCTGTGCAAGAGAAGCAGGCTTGGCCAACGGAGGGGTCAGTGACGGGGGCCAGCGACGGGGCAGACACGGGCCAGGCACCCCGAGACGGTGCCGCAGCCCCCCCAGAGCACCAGGCATGGGTTGGAAGAAGCTGGGATGCATGTGGGGGCCCTACTGGGTGCAGAGCCGCAGTGGGCAGAGCCGCTTTGTGTTAGGCACCGCACTTGGGCTGGTTCGTCCATGGTAGAAACTGACTCTGGGTCTAGCTCCACATGTGACCATGGGCAACTGTCCTTCGCTCCCCTCGTGAAGTGTTGTGACTCATGGGCCGCTCGACAAGACACAGGGACTCTGAAGTTCAAAGCTGCAGGGTTATTCCTGGGGCACCAGGATTCCCCAAGCCAGGATGGCAAGAGAAACCCCGAAACCCCGAGCAGCCTCCGTGACAACCTCTTATAGGGCAACACCGTCCCCACCCCCCACTGTGCAGCAAGCAAGCAGGTGTTGGACATGTTCCCATAACTACAGGACACGTCCCCACGTTCCCATAATGATGGGATACGTTCCCATAACTTCCAGTAGTGCTGACAGCCATCACTTATCAGGGGGACGATGCTGGAGTCCATCATCCATCAGGAGGACAATGCTGGAGTCCATCATCCATCAGGAGGATAAGACGGTTGTCAGGAACAACCAGGACTCGGGGGAGACAGACACAGGATGTCGGACCAGCCAGCCGCGTTGGGTCCTTCCCACCGAGGGCAGGGACAGGACGCTGGCCAACAGGAAGATTTTAAACAAAATGCAGACACCTTGGTTCGTCTGTTCCCGTCATGGGATACCTGGCCCCAGGCGGGGCTGGGTGAGGCGGCCGCATGCATCTCCCTCCTTCCTGGCAGACACCGACCTGGTTCCCTCTCAACGCTGCAGACAAAGAAGCTGAGCAGCGGGAGGTGGACGCTGGGCCCTGGGCTTGCAGGGTGGGAGGGTGAAGGCCGGGCCGGAAGCCAGAGCTGCATCTCCCAGGAGGGTCCCAGTGGCCCTTGGTTTGGCAAAGCTCCTCGCGAACGAGGAAGCCAGGACGGGGTCCAGGGAGCCAGTGAGGGTCAGGCTGGGGCCCCGGTGTCCAGGCCTGCTTATCAGTCTGGATAAGGTGCGATCATGGAGTGAGGATGCCCCAGCTGGTGTAGGGCAGGGGTCAGGACCCCCCCCTCACGAAGCAGGTTGCAAGGCCGGAGGTCATTCCGGGCCACTCTGCGGCCCCAGCCTAGGAGGCCCCGTGGGCCTTAACCAGTCAGCAAGAGACAGCAAGAGGGCAGTGTCCAGGCCAGACACTGAGTGGGGTGGACTCTGTGGTGGTTCCTGACATGCTTACGTCTTCAGGGCACAGAGGAGCTTCTGGTCATGCTGGAAGCCAGTGGAGAAGGGACTGATCTGTCCATCAGGCGCCGTGTCCTGCTGTCTCACATTAGGCGGGCATCGGCTGATGCCCAGCGCCCAGGAGTCATGAGCCTCTTTGTCAACCGCACCAACTAGCGCAGCGGGGTCCCCTGGAGGCAGAGGCTCGGTGGGCGGGGGGATCCATGCCCCCTCCGTGTTGCCAAGTCAGGGAAAGGCCACCCCGTCCACGTGGAAGCTGCTCTGACTTCTGGAAGCTTCCTGCGAACGCATCGGCCAGACAGGGTTTTCCAGGTTGGCAGGGTGGGATGGCACGCTTTCCAGGCTGGCTCCAGTGCAAGAATGCTCCGTCTCTGGAAAAGAAGGAATCATAATCCTCCGATAATATTTTCCTAAGAACCACAAGTTGTGTCCTGGGCTGTGTAACCCTTTCTTTCCCAGCCCCGGGGCCAGCGCTCGGCTCCTCGCTAACTGGTCAAGCATCTCACCCCCAGGGAAGCCCTCTTATCTGGGTCCACACCTCCCTCCTCTGCACTGGAGGGTGTCGCTTGAGGGGGGCTGGCAGGGGTGCGGCAGATGTTGGAAGCCACTTCTCGTTGCCGGCTCCAGTGTCTGGGTTCTGTGTTCACACTGATTGTCCACCTCCATGGAGTCATCAGCAGACATGATCTGGACGTGGACACCCCGAAGATAAGAGGGTGGAGGGGCTGATATCATTTTTTTCCTATATTTAAAAATATATATATATTTTGATTGCACTTATATATCTATACATACACACATCTATACATTACATCATTGTTTAGCCCGATATACTCCCATCACCTTATCACCCGTGTACCTTCTTTATCTCTTGTGCCCTCCCCCTCCCCCAACTTTACTCTCCTCCCCCTCCCTTGATCTAGCTTCATTCTGTTGGCAGTTGTACATTTTTCTTGTCTGTTTTCCCTACATCCCTCCTATAAATGAGACCATCCCATATTTCTCTCTTCTTTCTGGATAATTTCCGCTAACACGATTTCATTTTAATGAGGTTTCCAGTACACTGAGGAAGAGAGGACCTCTGCAGGAAGGCTCCAGTTACACCACCACTGGTAGGGGGGGGTGAGGAACAGGAAAGCTTGACAACCATCACCTTGCAGTCATCAGTGATTTTTTTGCATTTCTGTTGGGAGTTTATAGTAAAAGTGTCGTGTTTCTTTTGGCAGCTGTTTCCCCCTCTTATAAACCAATATAAAGCTCGACTCTAACCTGGAGAGTCAATGTAACTTTGGCCCCAAAATACAAAATATGGAGTTATTAGAGCCGCAAGCTTTCTCTCCAGATGAGGAATAATGTTGCCCGCTGTTGCCACTCCTGCTTGACTGAATACTGGAGGTTTTACCTACAGCAGTCAGACAACAGCAGGAGATAAAATGAATCAAGGTTGGAAAAGAAGTGATACTATCATGATTTGCAGGTGATATGGTACTATATTTATAAAACTCTGAGGAATCTACCAAAAATCTATGAGAAACAACCCACCTACCAATCAACCTACCAAAATCTGCTGCATTGTATACTAGCAATGAACCAAAAGCAAAAGAAATGAAGACAGAAACTTCAGTTATAATTTTTTTAAAACAAATCAAGGAGGTAAGGATTTGTATTATTAAAAGCTGAAGAGATTGCTAAAGAATATAGCTGAAGGTATAAAGAGATGGGAAGACATTCCATGCTCATGATGGGAAGAAACAGTATAGTTAAAATGACTATTCTTGCAAGTGACCAATTTAACACAGTGCCCTTTAAAATACTCACTAAATTATTAAAAAATTGAACAGAAAATAGTAAAATATACGTGGAACCATAAAAGGCCTCAAAGACAAAAGCAATTCTAAGGGAAAAGGAAAGAAATGGAAGCATTACAGTCTGACTTTAAATACAATAATCAAGGCAATATGGTATTAGAATAAAGCTAGACACACAGATCCACAGAACAGAATGAAAAATTCAGAAATAAATTCAGATATGTATCTGCTCAATTCCTGAGAAAGGAACAATGGCCATACAATGGGAGAAAGTGTTAAGAAATGATACCAAGAAAACTGCATCAAATAAAAGAATGAAGTTGGATCATTTCCTAATCGCACATGCAACAATAAATTCTAAGTGGATTAAAGACTAGATATAGAAGACCTGGAGCAATAGGGAGTATAAAGAAAATATTGGTGATGTGCTTTATGACAGTGGTAAATATATTTTTAAATCACTGTTCTATATATTTATCACTATATATATTATATATATTTACCACTGTTTTATGACAGCTTTCCGTAGCGGTTGAACCAGTTTGGAATGTTCGTAATTAACTTCTTATTTTTCAGCAACATGAAAACTACCCATGCTCTTAAAAACCGTTAATTGGCACCCACAGTCTAAAATCTATCAATCTGCTAATAACCAGCACAAGCAAATTGGCCTAAGGCACCAGATTGCTTCTCAGCTGGTTGAGCTGCATCATTGGGATACAAGTTATAATGTCTTTCTATGAAAAGGAAACTTTCATGTTTAGTTTCTGGCAAAAATATATATTTCTAAATATATATATATATACACATATATATGTATTTCTAAACATTCTAAACATCCAGGCGGGAAGAAAATAGGCTCCTTCTTTCCCAACCTGCCTATCAGCGTCTTTGTTCTTCCTCATCATGGTCTCATTTCCTTCCTCTCCATCAGTAACAGCTAGATTTTCTTGGGGGACGGTGTGTATCTTGCTCTCTGTTATGTAAGCTGACCAAATAGCTGACTTCCATGACATGGGGAAACACCTATGCTGGCCCAAGTGCACATGGAGATGCACTCAGGTTATATGCAGAGAGGAGTACCCCACCAGTATCTAGCACCATCTATTACACCCCCTTACTCTTCCAGCTCCCAGCTCCCAGCTCTACTGGCCCCACTGCTCCAGCTCCCAGCTCCACCCACCCCTTCCCCACAGCTCCAGCTCCATCCACCTACCCTCCCCCACTGCTCCAACTCCCAGTGCCAACCACCCCTCCCCCACTGTTCCAGCTCTCAGTTCCATCTAACTGCAAGTCCAGGGAACGCCCTAAGTTAGCATCACCTGGCCGAGCTCATCCAAACCCCTGACCTGACTCCCTGCAGATGCTCTGAGCACCCAGCCCTGGCAGACAAGAGCACGGTGGCCTGTGTGGTTCTAAGTCAGTCAGCCCTCAGACTGGTCTGTGGAATCATCAGGTCTGAATCTGCTGCATGTGGGTCAAACAACCTTTGACCCCCCTGATGACCAAGGAGCCAGATGAAGATGGTTTCCTCCCTGGGCCCCCAGTCTCTACCTCTCTGTATCACCGCTTCAGAAGCCTGCTGCTGCTCTAACCTGTCGTCTGCCACCTCCGCGTGAAGTAACCATGACATATCTTAGGTCAAGATGGCTGAGGAAACTGAATCAGGGTCTAGAAGAAAACCAGAACCCCCTCCCTCTCCCCCAGGAGTAACGGCATCTTTGACATCAGTGATGACCGCTCCAAGCTGTATAAAGGAGTCTCAAACTTGTGACAGTTGGCGCAACTCTCGCAGGTGATGACAGCTGTTAGACAGTGTCCTGGGTGGGAACCTTCCATCGAACTGAAATCCGGTCAAAAGGGGCAGAAGCCGCCAACCAACAAGCCACAGGGGAAAAAGTGACCTTTTTATTTTATTTATTTATTTTTTTCATATTTTATCACCTTTAATTTAGAGAACTATGAAACTTCAAGTTTGAAGGCCCTTTAATAATCGTGCAATCCAGCCAAATATAGAGTGAATTATCATTGCAGATGTACATGACAAGCAGTCGCTTCTGTTTTCTCACTTTCATAAGGTATTTTATGCGATTGTTTACATACATATATATAAAGTTTATATAAACGTCATCACATTCATGGCTTTTCAGATCCTCCTTTTTGCTCTTACCTCAACTCTTTTCTTCCACCCATATCAGAACCATCCACAACAAATTACCCATGTAACATCCAATCTTCTGTATTTATCTTTCCATATGTTTCTCCAGGCTTCAAATAATCTCATGTAAGCATGTGTGTGTGTATATATACATGTATGTATATATGCATAAATATACATATACATATATACGTATACATATATATGTATACATACAGGATTTTTTCCCAATCTTTTTACTGTTTTACGGACATTGGATAATTCATTACACTATATGCAAGAACACCCTTGATTTCCAAGAACATCCGAGGTTTCCTCCAATCTTTATCCTACTTTCAATATAATACTAAGCTTTATGGTATCTGTCATACTAGCAGGAAAATTAATGTAATTTAAAAATAGTGTCAAAGCAAAGTTAAAGTAGAGTCTATAGGTCAGTAAAAAGTGACCTTTTTAAAGTGCAGCTTCCATCACCCACATTCTCACCAGATTCACATCACCAGCGTGTAGCAGTTGCCAGTCAGATGCAACCAAAACACCAGGGTTTAATTTACAAGGAAAACTAACCAGGAAAATGAAAACTCCTTAAAGCCACAAGTGACCAGTTATTTTACCCCAAGGACTGTTTAGTCTGAAGGTCCCAAACCCATGTCCAGGTCACTCTGCAAAATCCAGTCTTCCTTTTCCAGTGTCTTTTCTTGGCTGTTTCTCTCTCCAGCGTTCCAAGCTGCTCCACTTCTCCAAGGCTCTTCAAACTATTCCAACAGGTGCTGATGCAATCTCAGTTTCCCAAACATGCCGCCTTGCTGCAGCTCCACGCACTTCCTTTCCCAGGCCCACCTTCAGCGGCATCAGGCCACACTCCCAGGCCTGCCCTCAGCAACCCCTGGTCACCCCAGCTTGACATTCTAGCATCTGACTCCACACTGGCTACTTCTCTGCTGGTCACTCTCCCACCATGGCTCCTCACTACCACCAGCTCACTCTTCCAGGGGCTTCTCCGGCCAGGCCATGTGGGCCTGTTCTACCAGCCTGCCATTCTCTTCTCCTTCCTTTTCCTCCCTCTTATCTTGTCCTTTTTCACCCTTTGGCACTTCTCGCTCCTTTTCCGGGGTCTCTCAGACTCTGCCCACCAGGGCATTTTGGCACCCATACAATTTTCAACTGCATCACTACCCTGCATCAGATCATCTAATAGTCTTGACCTAACACTTGCAAGACTTCTATTTCAGCAACATAACCCACAGAAGCCATAAGACACACAGGATAATCGCTGTTCTAGCAGCCTTCAGCTCAGGCAGCTCTGCCCAGCAGCGGCCTGCTCAGACCTCTGGCCACAGTGACCACTGTGGGAGGATGATGGCCAGGCCTGGGTTCATCAGGCATGTCTCAGGCTGCTGCTGGGAACTCTGGACCACAGCCATTCTCTTCCCCGCTGGAGGGGAGAGCTGAGAGCAGCCATGGTCTTGGGGGAAGATGCTGCAGCCGCCAAAACCAGCAAAGAGCAGACACTAGTGCTATGCCAGTGTGTGTGGTAAGCAGAGTAGGGAGAGGGATGATGATGGCGTCGCTGAACTCGCCATCAAACTGCACCCGAAGCTACTCTGATTCATCCCTGCCCTCACGCAGCAGCCACCACCAGGCATTCAGCAATTGCAGGTCAGTATTTAGACCCTAGAGTTCAGCCTCTTGTATCACGTCTGGATGTCGGGTCAAAATGGGTAGAAGCCTCTAACCAACAAGCCACAGGTCAGGATGTGAGGGCGATCTGGCTGTGACATCTGTCACCCCATTGATCGCCAGGGTTGGTTCGGCTGATCTGGCTGGCTAGGCGGGTGTCCCCTTTCTCCCTCACCGCCCCATGTGCGTCCCTCCCGAAGCTGCATGCTCGGTCGAAGAGGACGGCCTTCCCCGAATAGAGACGGACCGTTCTTCGGTCGAGGGTATATGAGTAGCTGCGCTCCCCTGCTAGAACCTCCAAACAAGCTCTCAAGCCACAGGTCATAGTGATTTGCAGAACATCCAGGTTGACAGGCCCTTTCACGATGCTCAGGCCCGTGTGGACAATCTCTGTCCAGAGTAAGAGGAGAGTGGGTTCATCCCGTGAATCATCGGAGCGTCAGAAAACACACAAACCCGCTTGAATTCAGTAATTATGTCACATTCTTAGGAGCATCCATTCAAGCCTTCAGCCTCTTCTCTCCAGAGAATAAATACCCCTTGTTATTGCCAAGAGTGAGCGTTTCTTTGGGTGGTTTATTCACCTTCTCACCTGCAGAGCAAAGACTGTTTCATGCCTTCTCTTTGCTTGGCATTAAAAAAAAAAAAACCCTTGTCCTTAATATTCTCCCATCCTTCTTCCTCTCTGTTCTTCCTGGCCCAGGTTTCTGTTCTCAGCAAGGAAAGGATGCAGGCATGTGGTGGTAGGATCGGTCAGGGCTGGGAAGCCATAGAGAAGTGCTTCTGGTGTCTGCTCTGACTCTTACCCCTCCTTGCCCTCCCCACAAGCCCTCTGTCCTCTGCCCACCCCCTGTCTTGCCCCAGGAGTCGAGACACTCAGCAGAGACGTTCTCCCAGCGGTCACGCCGCCTCCACCATGCCGGGTGTTCGGGGCAGAGGAATATGGTGATGTGGGTTGTCTTCCCATGGCAAAAGTCTGGATGCTGATGAATATCTAGCCATGCCCAGAAGCTCTCGCTCTTTAAACGAACGTGGGGGTCCCCTCTGTTTCTGGGAGCTCAACAATCCACAGCAGGAGACTGGCTGTGCTTGGAGGTGCCTGCGCTGGTCTCTGGCTGGCGAGGCTGGCATCATCTGCTACAGCAGAGGAAACCCAGGCTCAACGCAAGCAAAGCAAGCGAGTGGCTCCCTGCCAGCTCCAGTGCCCGCGGCTCCCTCCCAGCAGGGTGGCAGCCCGGCCAGGCTTATCCCGCTCTTCGCTGCTGGCCGCTGGGCATCATCCTGTTCCGGTGAGTGGACAGTCCTTCCGGTGTGTCTGGTTGCTTATACACCATTCAGCCTTCGCTCCACGCAGGTAGCTCAGGGAGCCTGGCATCACTGTGTGCCCTATCCTTGGTGTAACGGTCCACACCCAGGTGCACGTTCTTGCCAGGAGTGTGCCCGGCCCTCTGCCAAGGGAAGATCAGGCAGGCTGGTGGCCGCGGTGAGGCCCCAAGTCCCCAGGACGGAGGCTCTCGGTTGACGCTGCTCTCTGCGTGCGGTGAGGCTCGGGGACAGAGAAGGGGCCCGCAGTCACCATCACAGGACTAAGCCATTGGGTGTGTGCGGGGCGCATCCTCTCTCCCCGTTTGTCACCCACACGCGCCTCACAGCCCGGGCGGCCTCAGAAAGGGTTCGGCCTGGCCCGCGGCCACACTGGCTCCATTTGGAACAAAACCCACATTGGGAAACGTACAGAGGAAACTATTCGGAGCGGGAACTGGGTGTGTTTCAGACGTTAAGTCTGCAGGAAAAATCTGCACTGGTTGTTTTTTTTTTTTAAAGAAAAACAAACCCCTGGAAATGAGCTTTCTAGAGACATCGTTTATGCAGGAATCTTCCTGAAAGGGAAGAAAGAAACAGCGAAGGAGCAAGTCAATGACAACCCTCCCCACCCCCCAACAGGCCTGTGAAGACAGCCGCTGAACACACCCAGACGTCACGGAAGTGCGGGGGGGGGGGGAGGAGAGGAGCAGGTGGCTCCTTCTCCGCACTGATGAGGGTT
>PVHY01024742.1:0-19272 GCA_004024945.1 Uropsilus gracilis | reverse complement strand
CCCAACACCGGGACCCTAGGCATGGTGACAGACGCGGCCTCTCGGGGAAGAGGAGGTCGGCGTGTGGCAGGGTTCGTCTTCAGCATCATTTGGGAAGACAAGACTTCCAGAAGGAGGGAAACTGTAAAACGGGGTACATCAGCCTCTAGTGGAGACAGGGGAGCCTGGTGGTGGGTGTGTTGTGAAGAGTGTGACCTGGTCCCGGAATGAACCATATACGGCCTCATGAACGGTGTGAGCTCTCTAAGTAAATGAAATAAAACACCGCAGAATGCGCTCCTCCTGCCATCAGGACTCATGGAAAATCATCAAAATCAGCTTGTCAGAAACCTGGAAATTCATCAGTAACTCAAATAGCCCAAGACGTGGTCATTCAATAGACATTCGCTCCGCGGGTGGATGGCGGACACGCCCTGAGACGAGTCCGTGATCACAGGAGAAGCTTTGTGTTCGATTCCGTTGATGAGGAGAAATGGGAGTCTCTTCTTCAATTCCCTCTGAGCTGCTGAATCTGCCTTGTGCAGCCCACCTTTGGGGGTCCTTTGGGGACCTTGGGGTCCACCTTTGGGGACCTTGTGCAGGTCCCCAAACCCAGTTGACCACAGCTCCCTTTTATGACGTGCTACTTGGTGGATCTAAGTCCCGAGAAACGCCTTTGATTAAAAACTGACTGGGGCTTTGAAGAGAGATCTGTGAAGGGAACAAGACTTCTAGCTATGGGGGAAAGCCGTGAGCATGGTATTTCTGGAAGGCATTTGGAAAAGAATCCATCTTGGAAGTAAAGAGGCAGGATCCGGGGGTCTTTGGAGGTTGGACAGAGTCGTTCAGATGGAAGAGTGACATCTCCAACAAGCCACACACAGCACACACGGTAGCAAGGAGAATGATGCAGCCACCGTCACCATCGAAGGTGGAAATGTTTGTTGTGCGGAGGAATGTGAAAGCAGAAAGGACAAGCCCCAGACTCTGAGGAGACAGGTTCAGCGCTCTCAGCCAACACGGTACCCCGAAAGGAAGAGCCGAGGATGTCAGCTGAGAACAGAAGGTCCAGGATCAGAAAATACGTCCAACGACGCTCAACCTGCCAACTTATCACGGGGATCCCGATCAAATGAAAACTGGAATAAAAGTGACAAACGTTGTCATCTCTGGTCATATCAGCTGCCCATGGAGACAAAGCGCATGACCACTTTCTGAGAGACCGGGAGGGGACATCGCTGGTATAAACCAGGATGGCAATTGGCGGGGGAGGGGCTGGGTGGTTACTTCGGCAAACTTTAGAAAGTTTGAAGCTGCGGGTACAACCTAGAGAAGCTCCCACTTGTCAGCACAAGGAGGCAAGCCAGCAGTGTCGGTGCCAACAATGTTCGTGGAAACACCATCGATGCCCGCGTGAAACAATGGATGGCTGGGCCTTGGGTGACGATGAACCAGAGAACACGCTACAGTAGTTGACAAGAGAGTGAGGGCCATCAGTCGGAATGCTGATAAATGCTAATCTGACATAGACTCTATGGAATCATTTATGATGTTTCTAAAATATGTGCCAAAAAGGACGTGTGGAAGAATCCAGCCTCTTGGCAACCCCGTCTTCCACGTCCAAGAAGCTGCTCCCGGCCGGGCACGGTGGCTCGTGCCTGTAAGCTTCAGCCTATGAAGCAGCCAGGGCCAGGGATTGCGGTTTGAGTCCTGCCTGGGGCCCGTAGCGAGACCTAGTTCCAAAAAATAGCTGGGCGCGGTGGTGCACACCTGTAATCCCAGCTACCTGGGAAGCTGAGGCTGGGGATGGCTTGAGTCCGTGGTACCCAGGGCAACAAGATCCTGCGGTTCCACAGGCAAAAATAACGAGATCTGGTCTTAAAAAAAAAAAAAAAAAAGAAGAAGAAGCTGCTCCCAAGGTTCTGGGAGAAGATGAACACGCCTTCTCCCTTCCCGTTGCTCTCAGGAGGTATGTTCCTGCTTTACCAGACACCAGCTAGGTCTGTCTGGGGCAGGCTTTGCCCAGTCATGGACACCAACGCAGATTAGGTTTCCCCTTGTTCCATGACCCTCGCCTCGCTCCTTCCCACTGTGTAAACAACCTGGTATCCTTTGGATGAGTGTATTCTTACCTACATGAACCCACAGATGTTCCCTTGACTTGTAGTCAGCGCTGGTGGCCACCCCTGCAAAGGCTGAAAGGAGGAACTAGACAGCAGGGGGTTAATGACAGTGAAGACACTCGTCCAGGGAAGAATCTGGGGGGTTTTCAGGAACTAGAGCTGGTGAGAGAGGACATGTGGTCTCAGTTCTTTGCCAGGTACTTACCAGGGAAAGCCACACTCATCTGCGTAAGAGCAGGAGGACAGTTCCATTTGGAAACACCCCGACCCCACGTCCACAGCCCTTCGAACACCCCACTTGAGGGAAAAAGAAGCTGACTCAGCCCACAAGTCCATGCTAACCTGGGCCAGTGCTCTTTCTCCAAAACGTGTCCTCCCAATGCAGACACTGTGTGGTTCATGGAAGATTCGTGGCATAGAGACTCACGTCTGGAGAAGCTGAGTGGAGGGTGGCACACAGGCGATGAGCAAGAAGCCTTCTTGGGCAGACTTGATAATGTTGTATTCGACAGAAGGTTCGACATGACGCCCCCACTTGGAACCTTCGAGGCCGAGTGTCTTCAGGGTATAGAAGAGGGAAGGTGGACTCTGGAGTCCCAGAGAGGCGGACTGCCTTCAGAAGCCATCTTGGTGACGTATGCACTCCCAGACGTTCCCTGCGTCTTCCCTCGGGGTCTCTAACGTGGGGTAACAGCCCCCAAGTCTGTTGCAACATCTGGTGATGACGCTTGTCATTTGGTCACACTTAACAGGAATCAAGATCTCACCCATCGTCCAGCGATCGGGGATAATGATTGCGACATCCAAGGCATCCAAGGTGGCCTAGCCAGAGATGCAGAAATGTAGGGGGGACAGAAAAGTGGGGGGGGTAGGAGGAAAGGAGGCCATGGGGGGATGGGAGCAGAGGACGAAGAAGAAAAGAAACTGCTGGAGGAACAAGGACAAAGACAAAGCCGGCATGAATCAAGTCTCCGAGTAGAAAGCCACTCCACGGCCTGAAGCCACCCTGATGCCACCAGCCTGCCAGGTGCAGGCCAGCCCGATCTCATAAAGGATGAGCTAGTCCAACACTCAGGAGCTGCACACGCTAACCTCCGTGAAGCCAATCCCAACCAATCTCCTGCTCCCGCTGCCAAGACAAAGCCTTGGCACATCTCTCCTTGGCTCGGCCTTCCAGGCCCCCGAGGAGCTTGGCGTTGCAGGGGGTGCTAGGCCGCTCTTCACTTACCCTCAGTGGGGAGCTGCAGAAAGACCGGGGGAGGGGGGGGAGGGCCTGGAGGGACATCAGCCAAGGCCAGCGGGCACAGAAGCCCACCCCAGGTCATCAACACCAAGTTTCCATTTCTGCCCAGCACGTGATGTAAGCAACCGGCTCTCAAACCCTAGCGCCCGAGACCGCGGCAGCAACAGATGCAAGGAATTACGACAACTTTCCAAAGTCATCTGAAGTAAGTATTCCCGCACTGCCAGCCGCACCCCCCCCCCCCCCCCCCCCCCCCCCCCCCCCCCCCCCCCCCCCCCCAGGAAGTTTCTAAACAAGGGGCAAATTTGTCTGAAAGGGAATTTCTTTTGTAAAAGGGAAGTAGATCCGTGTTGAGATAATCCAGAAGAGGGGGAACTTAGGGGGAAAGCTGGCTCCTTGGTTCTCTGCCATCCTCCTACCCTTGGTGGCCTTATTGAAAATTCCTACCCCGCCGCCCTCCAGGCTCCCCCAGCCCACATCAGGGCGGGGCCGGTTCTAGGAAGAAAACAGAGTTCGCGACGTTTGGCATATTAATTCGGAGCATATGGCCCCAAATATTGTTTGCTATGGCTCGTGGGCTTATGATATTTAATTTAAAATAGATTTTCCTAAATAAAAGGAGCCTTTCTGCAGATGGCCATTAAAAGCAAACCATTTTGCTGGTCGGCATTGTTAAAGCAGAATGTCTGCAAGGCGTGTTCTCACACCTCAGGCTGCGGGGGGAGGGGGGGGCGTTGGGGATGTGGGGGATGATGGGAGAGTCCCAAGAGGAGCGTCTCGGGGCCCGCCTGGGTCTCAACAAGCGCCGTTGTCCTGCGTGCAGATTTCCTTCCCCTGAAAGTCTCCTTAAGCTCAAGGACGGATGCCCGGGTGGGCAGGGGTGGCAACAAGGTGGCGACCTCTCCTGACGCCAGCGCCCGTGAATCCCAGCAGGTTTCCACAGCACGTGTGGGATGGGCCCTGCCCTCCCACCTCATCGCCGCTGGTGCTGCTGGCAGACGCTTGGCACTGCCCGCTCTGGTCTGTCCTGAGGGGCGACATGAGTGGAGTCACCCTGGCCTCACGGGGTGGGCAGAGAGCCGCGCGTCAGCAGCTCCAGCAGCCTGTGAGGTGCTATCACCTGAGATCCGCTGAGGCACCGAGACTCTCCAGTCACACCAGGCGGCCCCCGCCCAGCGAGGGACACCCCCATGGTCTCCCCAAAGGTGTCCTGGACACCCCAGGCTGTGCCTCCTGGTTGCCTAGCAACGTGCCTGCCCCCAAGACTGGCCACCACAGGCCGGCAGGTGGCCCCAATCACCTCTCCCGGGTTCAGATGAGCATCCTCGTCCAGGGACTCAGGTGCAGAGGAGACACGAGGCCCAGGCTGGCAGAAACGGGGTGACATGGGGAACGCGGACCGGGTCTCGGCTCTTCGGTCAGCCAGGCTGGCGATGGCCCAGCCGCAGCACCAGGGCCTGGGAAGAAACCCTCAGCGTCCCAGCCGGCACTGACCAGCTGCTCCCGCCAGCCTTGCTGCCCACACACCTGAGCGGCCGCTCTCACAACAACAGAAATCCCCTCAGGAGTCGCCTCACGTGGGGTCAGGCCATGGCAAAGACAGCCCGGCCGTTTCTCCGGCAGACAGCTTCAGTGAGAAGATGGCAGGACAGCCGGGGCGGGAGGGGGGGCGGCGCTGGGGGACGCGGTGGCCCTACCTCACAGGCCGCGGCCGAGGGCCCGGCCCAGCACTCTCCCCGGGCGGGACACCCTTTGGAGGACACCTCTGAGCGGGCGGGGCGTCTGTCTGTCTGAGGGCAGCCTTGTCAGCCCTCCGGGCTTTGTGGGAGCAGCTGATACTTGAGAAACGGTTTCGTGTGTGTCCGGGAGAGAAAAGACAGCCGATCGCAGCTTCTAGATTGCAGGAGGCCTTTCTTCCGAGCGGCCCGCCAAAGGCGGCCACTTCCTGATGGCCGCTCAGAGAAAGTCACGGCACAAAGACGATTGTCCCCAACGCGGCCCGCGTGTCTCCTGGGCGGCAGCCACCCCGGCCTGGGTATGTTCTCCTAGCTCAGCCACCTTTAGCAGCACTTGTCATCAGCGGGGCTTGCAGAAGTGGGGGTGAGGGTCCCGGGGAAGGTCATGTTACCCGCACGCCGGTGCCCGCACCACCTCGGCCGGACGCACCTGCCCGCCGGCCGCCTTTCCGAGCCTTTGTCGCAGGGATATAAACAAAGCTTGGGTGACACAAGGACATATCCTGCCATCCCGGGGGAACTCTAGAAGGAAAGCTGTCTCCTTTGTCCACGGAGGGAGGACTGGGTTCGCAGGCCTCTGGAGGCTGCTGGCCTGGCTCTGGGAGCTGGGGGGATAGCACTTTCCTGGCCTGCACCTGGGGAAGTCACTGGCTTCAATGGGGACATAGCTGCCAGGACCGAAAGCCAGAGTGGGAACCTGGCAGAAGGAACAGCAGAGATACCTTTGCCGCAGCAGGCGAGACCCTGGCGGGGCCGGTGCAAGGCGGCTCCAGAACATCCTGCAGAGGGCTTATCTGCTAACACCACGCGGGGCGGGCGGGCACATCCATGCTAATCTGGAGAGGTCCCTTCTCCGTGTTCTCTCTCCGTGAACCCGCGTAACCCCTCTTGGCCTGGTCTGAGAATTCAAGAGAAAAGAAGCTAAGAGCTTCTCGGAGGTGTTTGCTTGTTTTTCGCATGGAAACCACGTTTTTCCTCCTGTTGACACAAGCGCCGCACGTCGGGAAACTTGGGTCAGGAAGGAACAAAGTCAAACGCATTTCCGTAGATGCTTGGCAGCACCTGCGACGCGGGGTACCGTGTCACCTTGGTCACTTGCGAGCTTCATTTTGAGCGCTCGTTCAAGGCGATGCATCGGCCTCCTTTAGAACAGTGGCCCGGGGTGTCAGAAACAGCCGATGGGATCAAGCCTTTGTTTCCACACGTTCAGATGCTTCCAGCTGCATGTGGCAAGTGGCCTCGCTGCATCGGCCAACCCCACGCCAGGCGAATACTTGACCTCGAGTGTCGCTGGCCCTTCAGGGACTGTTCTGAGATGGGAAATCAAAGCCAGACATGGGCAGGAGCTCACTTCGGCCTCTGCACACGTCCGACGAGATGTGTGTCTCCCAGAGGTGCGAGATATGTGTCTCCCATAGGTGCAGCTGGAATGCAGAAGGTTCAGGGAAGGCAAAAAGCCCAAGCATTTACCATCCCCACCCCCGCCCGGGCCGGGGCTGCCAGCAAGCTGGGCACAGGCTGCCAGGGAGCCGGGCACAGCCTGCCATCTCTCATTTCTGAGCTGCTATTCTCGGAGCTCTGTTTTCCCGAGACATAAACGCCTGTGGCGTCTTCCCGGGCTGTTTGGACCAAATGCTGTAATTCTTCCCGCCTAGCAGGCTGTCTGCAGGATGACGCCAACCTGGAGGAGATGGCGCTGGAGCAGCGGCCGGCGATCTGGAAATGACAGAGGCGGAGAGCAAAATGCTAGGACTGCGGGTCTTGAACGCTGTCCTTAGGGAACGCGAAATATATGATTTGATAAAAATAATCCTGAAGGCCGCCTGCAAGGGGAGCGTTTAGAGTTCAGAGACACGGCAGACCGTCTCACGCCGGGAGGCGGACGTCACCCCTCCTTCCTGGGGCAGTGCCCCCAAGGTCTGGGGACGCATCCGGACCACCCCCACCTCCACCTCCACACCCCCCCCCGGCCCACACACACAGCCCCAGAGTCCCCCAGAGTCCTCCATCCAGGTCTCCGGGCGGCCGTGGCTGACCTTTTGGCATCAGCACAGGATGACGCCCCCACGGTCATGCACCTGCAGGCCAGCTAGAGTGTCAGGTTCCCTTGCCGAGGAAGCAGAGGGTGAAGCGCAGAGCCAGATGGGCCCCCACAGACCTCCTCGCAGAACCGTTTCCTCACCTACCCTGGGCACCGTGGGGTACTAAGCTCAGGAAGCCTGTGGCCCCCAAGAGAAACGCAATCTGGCCTTCAAGGACGAAGAGCAAGAGGCCTGGCCTCTTACGGGAGAAACCTGGCTGGAGACAGGGCAGGCCTCCAGGCAGGCTCTGGCACGCGAGCCCCCGTCTTCCACGCGGGAAGGCACCCTCCTCTCTTCAGGGTGCCCCAGCCCCCACCCACTCCTTACGCAGGGTTTATGCCTCCAGTTTGCCCCCCACCCCGGGTCTGTGGTCCCATCATCCTCCTGACCCGTCTCATTCCATTTGGTCTCTTCCTCCAGTCACCCCGGCTGACGCTCACCAGTTGGCTGGTCTCAAGAAGAAACCCGAGGGCTAGGGAGGACCCCCTGCACCCCAAGGTTGACCCCCCCGCACCCCGATGTTGATGGAGGAGCTGGGAGGGTGCTGCTGGGAGTGCCAAGAGTTGTTCGCGGTGGGCCAGAGCCAGGGCGCCTGTTCGTCTCCATGCGGAGTGGAATTCCGTCCTCCAGCGTGTGGCCCCAGCTCCCCACTGGAGTCGGGGGTGCCAGGGTGACCGCAGGTGGCTCCCAGCCCATGCGGCGGGGACTGCGTCGCTCAGCTGCTCCGGGCGCAGTGCGAGCTTTTGTCTCAGTTCGGCTTCCCCAGGAAGGAGGGGCCCAGGCAGCGTCCATGCGCTGTGAATGGTGCGAGTCCTGGGCCTCGGGGGGTGGGGGGCAGCAGCCCCCAGAGAGGATGTGCATGTGGGGCTGTCCATGGGCCATGGGCCTGACTCCTTGGGGGCCTGGGGGTGGGGGATGTCCAGGCCGGTCCTCAGCCTCGTCTGCAAAGGGAAGGAAGAGGGAGCGTTTGCCCTTGCTCCTCACCCCCCACCCCCGCTCAGAGAAGCCCCGCATGTTGCCGGGGCCCTGGCACATGCTGGGTGTCATGTCGTGGGAGCACTGCCTGGACCCCGTGGGGAGCATTATCTGGACACTGTGGGCAGCACTGCCTGGACCCCGTGGGGAGTACCATCTGAACACTGTGGGAAGCACCATCTGGATCCCATGGGGAGCACCATCTGGACTCCGGGAAGCATCATCTGGATCCCGTGGGGAGCACCGTCTGGACACTGTGGAGAGCTCTATCTGGACTCCGGGGAGCACTATCTGGACCCCATGGGGAGCACCATCTGGACCCCGTGGGGAGCGCCACCAGACTCTGAGGGGAGCATTATCTGGACCCTGTGGGGAGCATCGTCTGGACCCCATGGGCAGCACCGTCTGGACCCTGTGGGGAGCATCATCTGGACCCCCGTGGAGAGCACCATCAGACCGCATGGGGAGCACCACCTGGACTCTGAGGGGAGCACCGTCTGGACACTGGGGAGCACCGTCTGGACACTGGGGAGCACCATCTGGCATCACGAGGGAGGACTCCACAACACCTTGGGGAAGACATTCTGGACATCTTGGGGAGGACTACTAAGAACATTTAGTGAAGGATTACCTGGACATCTTGGCAAGGACTCCAGAACACCTTAGGGAGGACTGCCTGGACATCTTGGGGGACATCGTCCTGCACCCTTTGAAGCTTTTGCTGGTCCACTGAAAGAAGCTTCTGCTGCCGCCACCAGCTGGCTGACCGCCTGTGATGGTGCACTGCAAGGTTCAACTGGCTGCTCCAAGAAGCGAAGCCACTTCCTCCTGGAGAAGCCAACATTGCAGAACTGGGCTATTCTGAGCCTGGCTTTGGCCACTACCCTTGAACGACCTCTAGCTACAGTGAGAAGAGAGTTACAGATCTCTTCTGAGAACATGGAAAGATGTGAAAAGGGGGTTGGCCATGTTCAGAGAGGCATACTCACTGCTCTGAGCCAGGTGCTCACTGGGGAGTTGAAAATCAAAAGCACTGACCCCAAGCACACAGAGATGTGCTCTTAGAGAAGACCTAGGTCCCCCACCCCAGAACCAGCAAGGCAGAATCTTCTGTAAAGTGTCACCTTTTGCCAGGATTATGGGTTCTGCTCGTTTTTCAAGTTATCAGAAACTGTTGCCAGTTTTAAAATTCAGATGGTTTTGTTTAATGATCCAGATAACTCTATTCTCCCTTCCAAAGTAAAAATCATCATCATCCACCATCATCATCATCACCATCACCACCAGTCATCATCATCTACGTCAGTCACCATCATCACCATCATCACCATCATCATCATCATCATCACCATCATCACCATCATCATCATCATCATCCACCACCATCATCATCCAACATTAGCCAGAACCATCAGGAGCCAAGTTCCAACCCCCCCTTCCCCAGCCATGACCTCTGATTCACGCTGGTCCTCACTGCTTCCTGTTGGTTTATGTCCCCATTGCCTGCCCGGCCACTGTAGATGTTAGACTTAATGACTTCGATTCTGATTCCAGTTTATCCTTTGCTTCAATTATTTAAAGACTCGTTTCCCAAAGGGCTAAATAGACAGTGGCGATTGAAACGATTTCCAATAGTTAATTGCCTGGTTCCATATTCTGAGATACAGCCAGGATGCCCAGAAGTCACTAGAATAGGCTTGGAGTTAGTCCCTTTGTCCCTAGCTGGCGGTGAGACCTTAGGGGTCACTTTACCTCTGCTTGTGTTATGGCCACTTCTCTCTGCTCCTGGACCCACTTACTGGCCTGCGTGTGACTGGTGGTGTCTCCTGACAACTTAGAGTCAATGAACTGTGGCTAGAAATAACATGTCCAGGTCTGAATTGAAGGTGGATTGTGAGTAGCTGACCCCCCCAACCCCAGGCTTCCTGAACAGAAACCAGCATTTTTCAAGACGGCAGGTGTCCCAACAAGGGTAAGCTTGAAGGGAACCCTCTGTCAGCAACAGACAAAAAGCATGAACAAAAATTAAATATTTTCTGTTGTTGTTTTCAGTCAGCATTTGGATTTTTTTTCTATAGAAGACCAAATATATATTTTAGATTTTACAAGGCACATTTTCATCCTTATAGTCTTCCTCAAGATGCTTAAAATATGAGTGACTCTTAACTCGTAGACCACACCAAGACATTTGCCACATACGTAGGCCATAGTTTGCTGACCCATGTTGAACCACTGATACCTGAGACCTGTTTGTTACTGTAGCCTATCCTGACTGATACATGCTCATCATCCTCTCCGAGGTAGTGGGTTCAGTGAATGTTAAAACCACCCAAACAGTACCTATCATATGTATGACCCCTAGCATGTGTAGCCACACAGTGTTTTTTTCCCTTTTTCAGCCTTCTCATTCTTCCAAATGCCTCACATACATAAGGGTACCGCTTTCTTAACAGCACAAAATAACCTGTGTACACAAAACTACCATTTTTCTTGTTATGTGACTGCCTCTAATCTTTTCCATGAAAAGATGATAAATACAGACATAACAGAGCCATAAATATAGATCCATGTGCCCTTTGTCTTTCTTTACTCCACGTGTCACCTTTCATTTTTTGGGTTTTTTTTTTTCTGTTTTTATAAATTATTCCGAACATGGTTTTAAAGGTTCTATTATGCTGAAGGAACTGCGGCATGATGTATAGACTTCATATTGTTTCTAATTATTCCTTGTCATTTATTCAAAAATTTAACTGAGTACCTAGTTGATACTAGAGAGATCACGGAACAGGCAAAAGTCATCACGTTCGTGAAATTCACACTCTCTAGAAGGAGACAAGTAATTTAGGAAAAAATGTTTGATGTCATGATTTGGAAGGTGCTCTCTGCGGCAAAGGACATAAGGACAAAGGGTGTGGAGAGGGAGCAGTTTCAGAGAGGAGGCTTGGGATCAGCCTCTCTGAGTGAGTGACATTGAGTCGTGGGATAGATCAAGGCTGACAGTCTGATAGACAGGCAGATGCTTAGGCTCAGAGGTAAAAGGGGACGAGCAAGATGTGCTCAGGGCCAAGGAAGTCTAAAATGACCAAAACCGGGAGAATAAAGAGAAGGAGGTAGATGATCATAGATACAAGCTGCAAAGTGCCCTTGAGATCATTAGGGGAAGTTCGTGCTTGGCTGGAAGACATTGCAGAGTTTGCAGGTGGAGAAGTGAGTGACAGGGGACTTAGCTTGCAATTCCTCTGGCTGCAGGGTGGAGAAGCACAGTGGAAAGACAGGCGAAGAGGCAGAGGGAGCAGTGAGGGTGTGATTGTAGAGAGCGCTGCAGGCACAGACAGGCTGCTTCCATTTTATCTTATTTTATTATTGATTATAGATTTTTTTTCTTACATGGTTGTCTATCCCGAGGTCCTCCTGCCACTGTGTCACCCGTGAACTATCATCCTGATCTCTTGCAGTGCTCCTTTTAGGCCAATCATCTGCAACCATGCTGTTTCCTTTACTCCAAGAAGGTTTTGAAGAAACAGCTCTTCTCCAGTGCTTGCAGTTGACACAATATTTTTCAACTTAAATGTGAGTCATTATAAAAAAACAAAAAACATAATTTCTGTTGATTGTTAGTGTTGACAGTTTGCAATAAAATGGATGCATATCACACTTTTCAATACATCCAATTGAATTTAAATGTCATAACTTATTTGATGCCACTTAATGCTGGCGGGCATCTTAAAAGGGTGTTTATTAACTAGCTTTTCCACAGCATTTAAAAAAATTTATCTTTTAGCTCAAATTTTCATCCAGTTTCCATCACATTCCCCTTACATGCTTTTGCCCCGAGTAATATACTGTAATGTCTGAAGACTTTTTATTGATGATCCTACCCTAATTTCCGACATCAAAAGTATACGTAAAAACTGGAATGTTATTTTGATTTCCGCAGTCATAAAACCTAACCAGCAAATTTTTCCTGAATGAATCATCGTAAATTCAACTACAATTGATTGCAATAACAAATGGTTGATTACAATAACATAAACTAGCCATTAATTGCTAACGCGATTGATCACAATAACATAAACACATTACAAGTCTATTGAACAATGATTAGACATAAAAGATAAATTTGAGTAGAAATGCGTCTACAGGGGCCCAATAGAGCTTTTTCTTCCTCTGATGGTTTTTACTCCCTGCTAGAATGAGATGGGACTCAGTCTACATTCTATCCCATTTTCAATTTTTATTGAATAAGCACTAAGAAAACTTCATTACCAAAACAGGTAAATAGAAATGAAAGTTTTATTGGCACAAGATTGGTCGGTGCTTTGAGCTAGTCCTGAGATGGATGGCAAAATGGGACAAGCTCCTCCACCTTTAGTTGATGCCCTTGTGGCCTTTTAGCTCAGCGAGTCCTGCCTTCTAGTTGGGCCACAAGGGGTGTTTCTCGGTGCTCAGAGGTATCCTTGACAACACTGTTACCAAGGAGTCCCAGGGGTCTCCCACCTAGGCAGGTCCACTATTGGGGGCATCTTGTACCATTCTTTCCACCATCATGAAAATAAATTATAGATGAATATCTAGATGGAAAACTAAAGGCCTTTTTCAAAAAAACATGATCTTCAGAGTCTTCAAATGAACAACTACGTGCCTTTCTGTTCTCGAAACAAAATATAGGTGATTAGTTAAATAGCTTCAATGGGCACTGAATTCCTAAGCATAAGAGCAATGGCAGAAATCATGAAAAGAGCTAAATATTGAATAATGCTTTTTTATGCATCGCTGGATTCGATTTGCCAGGATTTTGTTTAAAATTTTCGTGTCGTGTTCATTAGGGAAATCGGTCTATAGTTTTCTTTCTTGGTGCTGTCCTTATTTGGTTTTGGAATGAGTGTGATGTTTGCTTTGTAGAACATGTTTGGCAGTTTTCCTTCTTTCTCAATTTTTTTGAAAAGTTTTAGTAGCACAGGTGTTATTTCATCTTTGCATGCCTGGTAGAATGTGTGAAGCCGTCTGGTCCTGGGCTCTTGTTTTTAGGGAGAGTTTTGATGACTGCTTCAGTTTCGCTGCTTGTGATTGGTTTGTTTAAGTTCTCTATTTCTACTTTGTTCAATTTTGAATAGTTGTATCTTTCTAAGAATCTGTCCATCTCATCCAGGTTGTTGTATTTGTTTCCATATAGATGTTCACAGTAGTTCTCTGATTATCCTTTGGATTTCTACCATGTCCATCGCAATTTCCCCTTTTTCTTTTGTGATCCTAATTATTTGAGTGTTCTCTCTTCTTCGTGAGCTTTGCAAGGGTTTATCAATTTTATTTATTTTTTCAAAGAACCAGCATCTGGCTTTGTTGATCCTCTGGATGTCTTTCTTGCAGCACTGTTTATAATTGCAAGGACATGGAGACAAGTCAAATGTCCCTCAACAGATGAAGGGATGAAAATGATGTGGTACATATACACAATGGAATATTACTCATCACTTGAAAATGACAAATTTGATGAATTTGAGATAACATGGATGGACTAGAAGAAATCATATTAGCAGAAACAAATCAGAAAGAAAAAGACAGAAACAAAATGGTTTCACTAATATATAGGGTATAAGAAAAACAAGCAAAGGCCAGGAGGAAAAGTCAAAACAAGCTACCAACCAAACTGAAGCATGCAACTGGGGGTGGAGGGAAGAGTGGGAGCAGTCAGGGAAGAGGAGGAGGTGGTAGGTGAAACCTGGGGAATACAAGGATGTGAAATATATGTATTTATAATTTAAAAAAATGTGTACCTCAGAATTAAAAAAAATTAGTCAATAGGTAATAAAACAAAATGAAAAGATGAATGACAAACTGAAAGGAAACATCAACCAATATTAAAGGGTTAACAACTGCAATGTAAAGAACTCATGTAAAATGATGACACCCCCCCCCCAGCATCTCACTTTTAAATGCCAAAGATAAGAAAAGAGAATTTGCTTGAGAAACACAAATAGCTAAGAATGACGGTAGCATGTAACTTAGTTTAATTTTTTTGTCTACCAGATTCTTGGCTATTTGGGGCCTTAAAAGTCTGTGCCGACAGCTTTTAGTGAGAGCATTGCTGCTGACCTGCCTCTGAAAGCTGCATGCATTGGCACAAACTTCCTGGAAGGCAATTTGTCATCGGGAATCGATACAAGACATTAAAAGGTTTGCGCCAGTGTTCCATAGCTGGCAAATCCATGTGGAAATATCTGCTGATGTGTACAAGGGTTGTATAATCTGTGCTCTATAAATTATAGCCTCAACTTAATTTATACTTTCATTTAAAAAAAGGTAGATAAGCATGTAATATGTACATTCCACTCAGAATTGGAAAAAATAACCCCATGTCCTTTAATCTAGTATTTCCACTGCTTTGAATTACCCAACAGATAGATAAACTATAGAGTTAAAATGGGTGTGTCGAGATGTTTACTACCATGTAACTTGCAAGAGGAAACTACAAGGTTGGAAAAGGGATTTTTAAAATGGGATAATTTTCTGAGATGAAATTATTAGCATCCATTCAATATCAAGTATTCTAGGAATGTTTTCTTAGACTGGAATCACTGTAATAAGAACCCCACTGGCACTCCAGAACAAAAATCTCTGTAAGATAGGACTTGGTGGCAGAAATATATTTATATGCAACTATGTATGTTCAGAAAAGAGAGTGACTAAAAAATTGACTGAATAGTTTTTTTTCATTGATACTGTTTTTCTTTCTCCGCATTATTTGATTTTAGCGAATTAACGTTAAGTAACTGTTAATATGCTAAACGCAAAAGATGACTTGATACTCAATGAATTTGTCATAGGAGTAGATAATTAAAACCTCCATATTAAGTGCCATCACTTGAGGGGATGCTACTTAAACATCAAGAGCCTTGGTTTGGGGAAGAAACCCAGCTTTTGTCAAACTCCCCAAATGACCAAAACCTCATGTTCTCTGCAAACCTCGTCTGTCGTTGAGGCTGCAGCGTGGGGCTCTGCAGAGAAAAGCAAGTGGTGTTATTAAATCCAAGCTTCCCTTCCAAGGCAGTCGGCCCCACAAGCGCTCGCCCAGGTGATTTACAGCCAGGGGTCTCGGGAGCCAGGCCTCCTCTGAAACACCGGTGGTAAAGGGAGAACAAGCGGAAAAGTTGGCTGAATTGTGTTTGCCTTGCAGGAGAAAACCTGTCATTCCGGCCAGGTCGGAGTCACTCATCATCATGGGCAGTTAACTTCTACAATATCTTCTTTTCTGCCTCTGCCCGTAGCCACCGCACTTGAGTGCTCTCCATCTCCTCCTCTTCCTCTGACCCGAGGTTGCAGGGAAAGCTGAGAAGGCAACCATGGCCCACTCCCAACACTGCCCACCCCGGAGCCCCGTCTTCTCTTTCTTCTTGGCACCCCGCAGGTTTTGCTTGGAGCCCAGGGCTCAGGAATGAAACCTGATGGTTCCACGTCCTGACAGCTATCCCGTTTCTCCTTGGCGGAGACCGGCTTAGGCAGCCTTCCTGGCAGCTGGAACTGCACCGATCTAAGGAGAAGTCTGGCTTCTCAGGGAAAGCTTTTCTCTCAAGACACAAAGAAAGATGGTTCATGGGAAACAGGCTCTGGCTTCTGCTTCACTCCCCTGCTGGAAGGCAGGCGCCACGCCTGATATGTCGGCCATCTTGAGATGGTCAGAGGAAACGGAGGATAATCCCACAGACGCCTGCTCCCTGCACTGAGATTGCTCTCTGAGTGAGCGCTGGAGAGTCCGTCTCACATGTCTTGAGCTCTCAGCCTTAGGGTCACTGTCTTCAGTGTTTCTTGCGCATTGATGTGAGCTTCGATCACATGCAAGTTTGGGGGGTCTGTGTCTGCCTATAATCTTAGGAGTGTGAATCAAGGCTTGGTGGCCAGATTTCCTGTCACTTGTCATTAGCTGCTTCTTAGCAAGAGGTAATGAGACTTTAGAGATGGCTTTAATTTGCACGTGACCCAGTTCCTGATTTCCCAGATAGGAAATGTGTGGCTACTTGCGACAAGCATAATGGTGTGTGTGTGTGTGTGTGTGTGTGTGTGTGTGTGTGTATTCTTGGACCTTCACAGGGTGAGGGAAAGCCAACAGGAGCTCTCACAGAGACCCACTTTGGTAAATCTTCCCAACTGGAAGATGCTTGAGACTCCCATGATTCCTCTTGTCCTGGTGGCCACCATCTTTAGTCAACTTGTCTGGTGTCTGGAGCCTTCTCTGTTCCCTGGACCTACTCTTCGGGAGAAGTGCCATCTTGGAAATGTCTCCCCATGTTCCAGACCAATACCACTGGTCTATATCCTTAGCCACTTGGTGTGTATGGCCATAGCTCGTCACAGCAATCAGCACATCCCCAGAAATGTATCGTCGTGGAAAACGTCTCACCGGTGCCTATCATGACATCTTAGCAAGAGGCCACCTTAACCACAGGACTCAAGTGAATCGCAGAATGTTTATCCAAATCACTTACAATAGCAGAGGTCTCTGGTGGCAAAGAACTGCCCCTTGTACCAGCCTGTAATCTGGGCTTGACTCATACCCCTGACATGACAAACAGACACCTACCCCCAAACTTGTGTGTAATCGAAGCTCAAATAAATGTGCAAAAACCTTTAACAACAATAACCCATCCACAGATTTCAGCCAAACACGCAGTGTTCGTGCTCTAGTGCTCACCCTAATGATTAGCTAGAATGACTGCCCCCTCACATCCCTGCCTACCTACAACATGCAGCTACACACCCACCCTACACACATACTCACACCTCCGGGAACCTGGGAAAGGAACCACCCTGGGCCCCAGGATGTTAGTTTTGCCCTCTTCATGCCATGAATTCACTGTAAGTTTGAGCAAGCCCTTTCCCCTTCCCGTACCCCATGGCACAAAACACCTTGCTGCAAAAATCTTCAAGCTATTTTCAGTTCTTCTGCAGAAACTGCAGCAACAGGAGGAAATGCTGCCTTCCAACTGATGGAAGTTTCTTGGCCTTTCATCGGCATAGCTGAAAACAACATGGGCATGCTTCAGTCTCCTTGGGGTTCAAGTCCAAGGACCCCCACCCCCTGCCCCACTCACCCCACCAAGGATGCTAAAATGAGTACATGCTTCCGTGCCTTAGATGGAGCGCATGACTGTTGCATGGAACCTCAACATACCTGGTACCTTAAAAGATTGTTATTTGATCTGTACTACCCGACACTCCGCCGACGCTAAGTAAACAGTTGTTATACTGTTTAGTACAAATGCAGCCATCGTAGATCTCAATATAGTCACTATATATATAGACTGTACATAGTCTCTGTGTATAGACTATATACGTCTATAGTATTTGTGATTGAGTCATAGAGACAGAAGCTGTGGGTGAAAGGGTCACATGTTAGGTACCAGACATTAGACCGAATACCTGTGTGTGGTCTCGTTTAATGCCCAAGGGAGGTGAGCAATAGTACTGCCGGTTTGCCAGTAAGGACACAGGTGCCAAGACCACTGAAATGAGAAGAGCTTTAAGCCCCTGAACCACACTCCCAACCAACACACCATCCTGCACCCATGAGGGAGTCAGCACGGTTCGAGCAGTCTTTAAAACAGCATATAAGCATCGCGGAAATCTGAATTCATCATAGACTTAACGGGAGTCAAGATTCTCTTTGCACGAGTCTGAAACAAGCGGGCCTTGGTGCAACGCCTTCCTTTTCCGGAAGGCTGTATTTTGGCTCCCGAGGCAAAATGGCTTGTGAGAAAGGGCTGATCGGAGGGGCTGAATCCCCCCCCCCCATGTGACGCTGCGGCTCAGAAGAGACTCGGTTTGTCCTCTCGGGATTCATGTTTTCAGGACCTGCTGTCACTGGAGGCCGCACCCCTGTGCTCTGCGGATAGCAACACCTACTGCAAAGGTATTGTTCATCATCTGCTGCACATATAGCCCCACTTCCCCTCTGCCAACGATGCTTTGGCTTGGAAATCTCTATAATTAACACGTTCCCGTCGCAGAGTTCAAAGAAACAAAGATGGATTTCATGTTTTTCTGCAGATGATTCATCAACTCCACTCCTCCCGCCCACAGACGGCTACACTGCAGCTTTCTGAGAAGGAGAACTTGTCTCCTGTTGAGTCAGACCACAGGGCGGGTGTGGAGGTGAGGTCGCCAACAGCCGTGTCAAGCCTCTTAACCCGTCTTCCTGTGCAGGCATCCTTAACAGAGCTCTTGGCCCCGGGGCACTGAAAGAGGGGGACTTTGCAACCCTACACCCCGTTCCACTTAAGTGACCACCTGCTGCGTGGTTATCTTTCCGGCCTATCCGGGGGGGGGAGCGAAACCTTGGCGTCTGCGTCCCTGGCAAGTGGGTTGACCCTGGTCGCAGCGAGAGCTCCCTCCTCCCGGAGGCTCCGTGCCCCCCGTCTGTACCGGCGCGATAACCAGGTAGTATTCAGGGCTTGTCTTCTGACCCGCAAGGCGGCGTCAACATGTTCCGACATCACCCACCATGAGATGGTGAAGGCGGCATCAACACGGTGGAATAGTCTTGCACATGGACGTGGCTCACTCACCCCCTAGGGATCCCGGCGATGCACGGGGTCGCTCGGGCTTCGGTGGGAGGAGCTGAAGCACTTCTCCCTGATGATTAAGATCGCCCCTGGCTGCCTGGTGGGTGTTGACTGACGGCCCGGCTAATTAGGCCGAACATTCCAGATACATGGAAGCCCCTGCAGAGAGATAATTCAAGCCATTCCCGATCTTCTAATGAATTTGTGAAACAGAGATTTCTTCCCTAGGGCAGGAAGGAGCTGCCCAGCGCCGTGGAGACCGAGGAGACCGAGGAGACCGAGGAGACCGAGGAGACGCTTCCAGCGGCGCCGCCTCCGCATCGCCAAAGGCTCCTTGAGGATCAAGTCGCTCGACTTCTCCGCGCCGGTGCTTCGGCCCCAAACCCAAAGCAACGTTCTGGGAAGAGAAACAGAGAGAAGAGCGGAGACACCCCATAGAGCGGAGACACCCCAAAGAGCGGAGACACCCCATAGAGCGGAGACACCCCATAGAGCGGAGACACCCCAAAGAGCAGTGAAACCCCAAAGAGTGAAGGCACCCCAAAGAGTGGAGGCACCCCAAAGAGCAGAGGCACCCCA
>PVHY01024741.1:0-19268 GCA_004024945.1 Uropsilus gracilis | reverse complement strand
AAACAGATGGGACTATATCAAACTAAAAAGCTTCTGTACAGCAAAAGAAACAACAAAAAAAACTAAAAGAAGCCCAACCAAATGGGAAAAAATTTTTGCCCTCCACAATAGCGATAAGGGTTTAATAACGAAGATCCACAAAGAACTCACACAACTAAACAAAAGCAAAATAAAAGGCCCAATCAAAAAATGGGGAGAAGAACTAAAAAGACACTTCTCCAAAGAGGAGGTACAAATGGCCAACAGACACATGAAAAATTGTTCATTATCACTAGCAACAAGGGAAATGCAAATCAAAACCACAATGAGATACCACCTTACACCAGTAAGAATGGCCCACATTCAAAGAACAAGTAATAACAAGTGCTGGCGAAGATGTGGAGAGAAAGGAACACTCTTACATTGCTGGTGGGAGTGTAAACTGGTCCAACCTCTATGGAAAGGTGTGTGGAGGACCCTCAAATTAATGAAAATGTATCTACCATTTGACCCAGCAATTGCTCTATTGGGAATCTACCCAAAAGAGACCTCAATGTGGGTACAAAGGGACACCTGTGCCCAAATGTTTACCACAGCACTATTTATAATTGCAAGGACATGGAAACAACCCAAGTGTCCCAAAACAGATGACTGGTTGAAAAAAATGTGGTATTTATACACAATGGAATACTCATCAATTAAGAAGGACAAATTTGACGACTTCTTGACAACATGGATGTACTTAGAAGAAATCATACTAGCAGAAACAAGTCAAAAAGAGAAAGACAGAAGCCAAATGGTCTCACTAATATATGGGACATATTGAAGAAAAATAAATAAATAAATAAAAGTCATGAAGAAAAGACAAAACAGGCTGAGCACCAAACTGAAGCACACAACAATGGACAGAAGGGAAAGGGGGAGGAGGGAAGGGGGGAGCAAATCCCTGGGATTGCAAAGATGTGAAATTTACATATAAATAAAAAAATAATTATATAAAAAAAATAACTATCATGTCCATCAACTAAACACATATTGCCAGGCAGCTCTAAGCACTTTATTGATATTCATTCATTCATTCATTCACTCATTCAATCTCTATAACTATCCTACAAGGTAGAGAACATTATGATATATATTTTATAGAGCCCTACAAATAAGAAAGTTTTAGCCATAAAGTGCTTACAATCGTGCCTCTAGAAAGAGAATGTATATGTCAGGAGGGGGTTGCTGAATATCCTATCACAGAATTTGAATCTTCATAAGAAATATAAGCCTCATGAACAGTAGAGGAAGGCAATGATTATACTTTGCAAAGTTAACTCTTAAAGCCCCATGAAGACTATGGAAAAAGCAGTTAGAGCACCGAAAGCCTAAGAGGAAGGGACAAAATCTGGGTTTATATGTAGAGAGAAGAGAAAAACAAGATAAAGAGAGATTACTGGTCACTGAGGTGACTACATATTTACAGGGACAGTGAGGTCAATGAACAGAAGGTATTTTAGATGCATGAATAATTCAACGGTTTCTGCTTGGGTTAAAATACAGGTGCCATTGAGGCAAGTCAGAGCAAATGTAGGGGATACAATAATGACTCTGGTTGGGAAATGCTGATGTCCACATGAAGATGCTTTAAAGGCAAATGAATAGGGAAAGTTATGACTCTGTTTACTGTGGTATTGGATATTTGAATTTTTCAGTGTAGAACTGTTATTTGAAGTCACAGAAAGAAGGCATAATGTGGGCACTAAGGAATAAAGCACTTTTGAGGATTCAGACCTTGACAAGTGTGGAAAGCAGAACGAATGTGAGACCCTGAAGACTCTGAAATCAGCACAGAAGTCAAGAGGAAAAGGGAGAGAAACAAACTAAGGAAAGAGAATTGTAAGTGATTGTGGAGAAATTTACATAAAAAATTACCAGCAAAACTAAAAGCTAAGCAACCAAGCAAGGGATGGAGACTACTTTTTAACTTTCTTAACAAGGGGAAAACCAGGGTTTTCTTTTGTGGTTTATAAAAATGGAAATAAGAAAAGGAATTATTAGTAATAAAGAGGCACCTGCTATATAAATGGCGAAAGTTGCTATGGTAAAATCATCTCACCTATCCTCTGAGGCTTTCCTAAATATGTGAGCAGAGCTTAACAAAGCAAGTCTTAAGGCATTATTTAATTAAAAAAAAAAAGTTCTTGTCATTTACCAACCACTTTTAAGAAAGAATAAGCCTCCACCATTTCATGAGGTCATTTAAGATCTTATATATTCTATTTGTCACAAAATCATATATCTTTTAGAATTTGGTAGAAGGATGTAATGCTGATTATGGCAAAATGGCTCTCACTACCATTTCCCCTCTTCTAGGCTTACAGGGAACAAACATCAGGAAATTTAAACTCTCAGTCTCGTATGGTGATTAAACTCTCAGTCTCTCAGTCTTCTATGATGATGACAGGGCACAAAGCAAGTCCACCAACAACTTCCATTGATGTGAAATGCGAAAGGCAGAATGGGGCAAGGACAATGCTCCTACTGTTATTCTGCTAGCAAGCAAGGTCACACTGGATTTGGTACTGCCATTTCACTAATACTCTCCAAGGGTTTCCAGCACTCCTGATTTCCTTACAAGTACTGGACCATGAAAGGGGCTGGAACCAGCAGCAAGTAAATCAAAGCTTCCTGCCCAAGGACCCCAAAGTGTCTTTAGCACACAGAATCCAGGGGCAACCTCATGATCTCTCCCTGCAGGCCTCACAAGTGCTTTATGGACACTTGGTTTCCTGTTACAATCCTTCCCTGCTTAAAATCCTTCCTGTATGTTCTTGACTGATAGTGGGGCAAGTGAACTCCACTTCCAGCTTCTAAGTTCTTTGGATCTTAAATATTCATTTCATCATGGTATTAGAGTTGAAACTTGGCACTGAGCAACTTATAAGAGTATTTTACTGCTCCCACGTTCTAAGAAAATCAGAGTTCTGGGTATCAACAGGCCTGAGGACCTTACTTTGGACCCTGTCAGCATCTAAAGCAATGTAATCCTGAAGAAATGTCCACAAGGATGAAAATGTTCTGTACAAAATGTCAGCCATAAAGTTCCTCAAACATTAAACACTGACTGTAGATAGTGCAACTAAGGGACTGAAATTACAATTTTATCTGAATTCTTTAAATCGTAAAAGTGACATGTAGTTAGTAGTTACACATGGGATAACACAGATCTAAAAATTCATTAATATTTCCTAAGACTCTCTTTGATTTGGGTTTTGCATCTGGCGTTCAAGGAGAGCTATGCAAGAGCTATTTTGAGAGGGCCATGGGTTGCCTGAAATTGCATCAAAAATTATATACATGAGCAAGTGTGTTGTTCTGAATGTTGGTAGCTGCCATCAGAATCTCAAGGGGGATTGACCCACCACAAATAGAAAAATATCTTCTGGGATTGGAGACTATCCTTTTCTGACTCTATGAAGGTCACCGGTCAAAACAGATTTAATTTTCCAGGATTCTCATACAGAAATGCGCTAGTTCCTCTTAAGAAATACCTGTCCATGCTCACTGGATTTGGGTCCTGTTCCTAAGCCTGACATGAAATCAATATTGGCAAAAGAGGCTTAAACACAAAACTCCATGTTACTTTATTCAGTATGTAATTCATTCGTGTTTGTTCATCAAATATTTGAGAGTCTACAAAGCACAAAGGACAAGAAAGGTAGGAAGCAAGTCAAATCATACCCCTTGATCTTAGACAGCGAATGGAAGGGACAGAGTAGGAACTTCTGAGATACAAGGGACAGGTGGGCAGAGCTGAGGGGAAACAGCTGTTGAAAAGTCTCTCTGAGAAACAGACCTCCAACAGATAAATCCCTTATAGATTATGCACCGTCAGGTGAAACAGCCACTCTCTGAAGGCTTACTTTCTAGAAAAGATGAGCTGAAGTGACTTAAGAGTCAGAAACACCAGGTGACACCTGAGGAAGGAAAAGACAAGGGCAAAGAAAGGGATTATGTGAAAATCAGGAGTCAAAAGTTAAACAGAAAGTCTGTAGCCATCTGCATAACTCCTAACACAGGTGAGCTGGGTTAGGCCATTGGAATGGGAAGCACTGGTAACAAACCACACAAGAACCATCATTTCCTCCCTACAGTCAAAATGTAAAAGCCCGAACCAAGAATTCCAAACTCCAAACCTCCCAAAGCCAGGGTTTTCCATTCTCAACAATTTTTGTAGTAGCAACAACTGAAAAACACGAAATAATGCCTATTACTCATCAGACTTTTCACAACATAAAAGAAAATTCCACCTCGGTGAAAAAAGTTAAAATACCTAATATATTCAGGAATATAAAGCACATCACATCTCTTTTAAATAAGATAAAAATGTTATGATAATGATGGGAACAAGAAAACTAAAGGTGATGTAAATCCTCTTAAGTTGCTAAAGCACCATGAGGAAGGACTGAAGCCCAAACCCTATTTATTCCAAAGAAGGTCATTTGAATGGTGAGAATGGTGACATATGAGTCAATGCATGTGGCTGCAAGGCTAAGAAACATTAAAATGGAAAGCAATTTTTATTTCATGGATAATGCTCACAATCATAGATATGATTACCTTGGGTAAAATATTAATATAAGGAAAAGCACTGATACCTTTTCCAAAATACAAAAGTCCATCATCATAAACCACCTTTGCTCATTGCTATCAGTGTGCAAGAGCCTGAAATTTACAAATGTACACCAAAAATAATATTACAATAATCTCAGATCTTTTATTCATTGCTCTTCTACATCAAATCACTTATAGGCACTTAAGAATAACTGTGACTTCAGGAGAAGTCTAATATTAAATGAAAACAATCACTTTAAAACTAACTTAAAGTGGTCAATTAGCAATATGTTGAAAACACTTAAAATCAATTTAGTACATAAAAAACAAATATTTATGAGCTACTTTATATGTTAAAAGTGTCAGATGAATGATCTGTAATCACTATCATCATCATCATAAAAATAATTTAACAGCAACAACATGACTACAGTGAACTGTTAACATTTTTGCCTTCAGTGCTATGGGGGGGGGGGACACGACACTATACACATGAAACTATGAGTGATGATAAATAATACTACTAAGGTTGCTGTCACTTTAATAATTAAATGTTTAGTAGGGGTAAAAACAAAACAAGTTCTCCCCCTAAATCCAAACTCAAACTCAAGTAAGATCAATGAGACTGAATGGAATTTTACTTTGCATTATATGTTTTAAGTAATGAGACAAATGCATAATTTTGACCAGTAATCTCAGGTAGTTAATATTCAACAGATTTTTTTAAAATGGTTCATGTATAATGTCTGACAAAATAGATCATCTATTTTCTGATCTGCTTCCTAATGCAAACTAATTTCATACTACTGCATGAAAGCACTCCAGAGAATAAGATAAAGAGCTGACATGAGCTGACATATTTCATTGCCATGAAAGCAGGAATTTATATCCAAAGAAAAACAACAAAAGGAGAAAAGACTGTCAAAAATGTTAAATATACACTAAATGTTGCTCATCATTCTTCTTAAGAATTGGGAAGCTGCAGGGTTTGGTGAATTAAGCAACAAAATAGATGTCAAGAGCAATGAAATTGAACCCCAGGCATATCTTAATGGCTTAGCTAGTTTCTCCATCTATAAAAATCAGGACACTCTTACTGCTCTGTCTGTGTTAGGTAATTAACAGTTGTAAAGCACTACAGAAGCACTAACTGCTAAATAAATAATGACTGTCAAAAAATTTTAACCACTATGTGCTAACTAATAACGATGAAATATAGGCTTCAAACTTCACAATCTTTTGTTTTCAAATTAATGCTGCAAACAAGACTCCAATCTCATAGCATGACTTATTAGCACAGTAATAGGGAGCAAATTCAATTTACGGATCAGAAGCCACAAAAGGGATCTTGTTTTTCCAAGTACATTTGACTCAACTTTATATAGAGTGATGAAAATAAGGGTATGTTCTATTCTAGTAGCTGCAGAAATAGCACCATTTGACTGTGTCTAATTCCAACTAGAGGTTATTCTACTTTAAAACCCACTACTTTAAAACCTACTTTAAGCAATCAACATTTTGAGAATTTCCTTTTATTTCAAATTGGTTCTGAAATCCTAAACCAAAACAATGTTTTAAAGTACTTTCTGGGAACATAAGCTAAAATCACTGTTCTCTACCTTCCCCACTCCCTTGCTTTGTACTATCTAGGACACTGTAGACTAACTCAGATCTTTCAGTGCTTTTCAAACTTGTTTACTGAAGGAATGAAGATGAAGATTGCAGCACCAATTTTATGACTTTCCAAACTTTCAGTTCTAATGGTGGAATGACTAGGTCTTAAGATTTAAAATATGAACCAGGAAAGGCAGCATATTTCAATGTTCATCTCTATTATTTTTCAATATACATGTGAAATAACTATTGAATGCTATGAAAATGAATAACAAATCATCAAACAAATAAAAATAAAATAAAAAAATTTTTAATTAGGGCAAGTTGGGAAGATGTTAGAAATGAAACAAATAAGCCTAAATCCTGTTTATTATATATTTGGAGAGAAAAATCATCTCCAGTTACTATTTTAAGAAAAAAATTAAACATCTAAAGTAGAAACCAAAGTACAAGGGTACTAGTCACATTAAAATGCAAATACATAATTTTATCACCATAATAACCAAGACCTCAAATACCAGTTTTAGTGACTCATATTAATTTAATTGTGACATTAGCTTTCATAATCATAGAAGTAAAAAGACCACTGTGTTCCAAACATAATTATCACACCAGCATCTCATTTCATGAAATTATTAGTTAAAATGAGTGCCTCTGAACAAATTTCTATTTGATTAGTTTCAGTTATTTAAGAACACTGAATAATTTAAGATCCTTTTAAATAAAGAAGAGCAGAAGGGGAATCTCTAAGAAGGGTTTGGAGTCCCCTGCATCCCACCCTCTACAGATGGACCTTAAGTCCTCATGATGACTGCGAAGGACACATACCTTCAAGGTGAAGCCACATCAACCTCCCCTTCACACTGACGATGGAGGCCACACAGAGTTCGCCTGGATTTCTGGGGTTTACAGCTTCAAGTTTCATGTTCTTTGTGAAACCCCGACTGAATGATGTCTGAAAGAGAAAGAACTGACACTGAACCCACAGAAACCAGCAAAATTGTGTAGCACTGTTGGCTGAAGAACCCAAAATGCACACTTCCCACAGGACACACACAGCTCTCATTCATAAAATGTACCAGTCCAGTCACATTTGTCTTTACCACCATTTGTGAGAAAAGAACCATGGTCTCTTCAATTGTATCCCAGACATTAGTACTGTTCGGTGTTCAATACTGTCAGCTGTGTGCATGACGGAATGAACACATATTCTCTTTCCCAGAAGCACCCTTACTTCTACAGAATCGCAGGGGCACAAACCATTTCTTCCCCTTCCATATATTCCTCATTCACATCACAACTGGCACATTAAAGGCACATAACCAGAAAGACTGGGGGCTCCATCTGCCATCATTTTCCTTCAGCCAGAAGAAAGTCATTCAGCATTTCTTTAGTGCATGTTTGCTGGTAATGAGGTATTTTTTCTCTGTCTGATGCTGTCCTTATTTTTATTTTGGGTTTTCTGTTCATTTTTATTTACTTTCTAAATTGATTTAAAAAGTTATATATAGGAAAATTCACTCATTTTGGTGCCCTGGTCTATAAGGGTAGGGTCATTAGACAAATGCTTATGATCATGTGGTCATAACATGCTCAAGACCCTTCATCCCCAAAACACCCTTTGTAATCAATCCCTCCAGTGGCTCAGTTCCTGCACCATTAATCTGCTTCCTGTTACAATAGCTTTTCCTTTCCATAGTATCCTATAAATGGATTCATAGACTAGAGAGTCTAGCTTCTTTCACTAAGCTACACAAATGACATTCAAGAGGCACCCACACTGCAGGTATTGGCAGGTCACGTTATTTTACTACTGAGTAGTTTCTATAGATGGATCATTTAAATTTTTTTCGATTTCAGGGATAACAAATAAAGGCACCACATTAAATCAAATCAAGTTTTTGTTTAAACATGTAAGTGCATTAGTCCGTTGGTGCTGCTCTTAAAAAACACCACGCGCACTGGCTACTTTAAACAAGAGAAATTTACTGTCTTTAATTTTGCAAGCTGAAGTTCAGTAGTAGGGAGTCTGCAGGGTTGGTTCCCCTGAAGTTTCTTTCATTGTCTCACATGATCTTTTCTCTATGCAAGTGGTCTGGGTTTTAATCTTCTCTATAGCTTAGATTAAGACCATATAACCTCACATATAACCTCATTTTTATTTAAATTATTTCTTTAAGGACCTTGATTTTGGGCTTGAGCATTGGAGGGATAGCTTTCAGTCAATAAATCTTAGCTTTCAAATGTCTAGAAATACATGTTAAATAATGAAATGTGTTTAATCTTTCTAAGAAACTGTATTTTCTAATACATCATTCTGCATCCCTTTCAATAGAGTTGTGAGTTTCAGTTGCTAAACATCCCCCTCCCCCAACTCTCAGCACTTGGTTCTGCCAGGTTTTCAAATTTTAGGCATTCTAATACATAGGTCTAGTGCTTCATGATGTTTTAACTTGTATTTTCCTCATTACTAAGTCCAGCATTTTTTCGCTTGTTTTTCTGCCCTTGGTGAAAGTGTTTATTTTCGTCTTCATTTGGGACTTCAAATTTTTTGCTCGGTATAGAATTAAATTGTTCTTTCTTCAGCCATCCTAAAGTTGCTGGTTCAATATCTCTGGCCTCACTGTCTCTGATGAGAAGTCTGTTATTCAAATTCTTCTACTCTACTTGGAATGTTTCACATTTTTCTCTGGATGCTTTCATGATTTGTCTCCATGTTTGTTTGACTTTTGATGGATTTCTTTGTACTTTGGTGGTGAAAGTTTTCTGAGCTTGTTAAACTACTTAGGTCTTTCAAGCACTTTGAGAAAATCCTGGCAATTAATTTTTCGTACATTTTTTTCTCTATCCTTTATACCCACAATTTCTGGGTCTTTAATAACAGGTGCTCTTGTCATTCAGGTCCTGGATACTGTTTGTCTCCCTCCACTCTCAATCTTCATTTTTTCGCTATATGAACTTCAAAAAGACAATTTCATTCTCAAGGTCATGGATTCTTTTCCCTGTCATCATCCAGTCTAGTAAGAAGCTCTTCCCATGAATTTGTTAACTAGATAATGCGATTTCAGTTCTAGGTTTCCCTTTTTCATACTTTCTATACTTCTGGAACTTTTTATCTTTCTATTTATTATAAGAATAATTTCCTATCAAAGGTTTTCAAATTTAAGGTGTCCGAGAGTCACTTAGAAAGTCTTTAAAAACAGACTTCTGGGTTTCGTGCCAAAATTTTTGATTCAGTTGCTTTAAAGTGAGGCAAAAGAATTTATGTTCTATTAAGTTCTCACTGCAGGTCTAAGGACTACACTTTGGTAATCATAGCTTTCTACCACTGAGTTACAATATGGGCTTTCAAAATACTTGTCTGCTAATTCCAACATCTGAGTTTTATTGTTTGATCTCTGCTGATTATATTTTTAAATGAAAATTAGTCAGATTTTTCTACCTCTTTATGTGTTAAACAACTCTAACTTGAAACCTGCATGCTTTAGATGCTATGTGATTCTCGATTATGTTACATTTATATAAAGAGCACTAGGGATCTTTTGTTTTTTTATTTTGATTTTGTTTCAGCAAGCAATTAACATGACTAGATTCAAACTGCAAATTCCTTCTCTTGAGAAGCTCAATTCTCAATTTAGTTCCTTCATCGGTAGCCAAGTTGCTTCAAGAGTTTGTTAAAGATCAGCTAAAGATTTAGGCAAAAATTATACATAGAACTTGTGATTCTCCCTTTCTGGGTCTCCCTATCTCAGTCTCCTCTCACTTTCTAGCAGCTGGGTTTGTCCAAATTCTGTGTGAAAGACTACTTTATACTACTATTTAAGTTATTCTATGAATTGTCAACTGTAGCTGACCTTAAAGTCTAAAAAACATGGAACAATCACCCCTCTGTTGTTTTTTCCTAAGAATCCGCTTGCTTTCAAAATATGTCTGCTTTTTCGTTCATTCTCTGCATCCCTCAGGTAGTTGTTTGTCATTCTATCCAGAGTTTACAGTTGCTATTGCTGGAGGGTCAATGCAGTTTGAACTTGTTCAGTTGATACTGGAAACAAAACCCCCCCAACATTATTTTAAGATAAATAATAAAAGTTCAATATTACTACTATCAATTTTAACTATATTATAATACTGTTTATCTACTTTTCCAAGGAGTGAGATTAAATCTTTATGTGACTTATGAAAAGAAACAAAAATAAATCACATTTACACATCTTTTTATATACATAAAGTTGAAAATAAAATCTGTATTAAAATCTGAAAATAGATCTGTATGTTGTCAGAAAAAATTATTCAATGCATGTTAAGAAACCAATCTTCTCCTTTCATATATGTTTTTCTCCAGATACAGGAATCAAAGATGTTCTAGGTGGGCTACTTTTCTATAAGTCATTCTGCCTTATCCATGTCTATTATGTATCACGCTTCTATCTGAAAATACATTTGATGAGCTACCTGAAAAACCTCTAAGCAAGTTATAATGTGTTTTATCCTTCTTAATAAGGGAAATCTACAACCACATAACCTATTTGGTTTCAACTCACTGCTCCTGGAAAATTTATAAAGAATCAATAGCACAACTGTTAGCTCTGAATTTATTTTACTACGCATTTGGCCGTGTCAATCCATTTCAGAGCTACCTCTAATAGTTAAACATCCCCAAGGAAATGTCTTCCATACATTCATTTCCAAATTACCTCTCCTCTAGTACACAAAAGATGAGTGACTAAAAATGAGCTCCTATCAAGCATTTCATTAAGAGCAAGTTAACAAATCTCAGCCAAGTAGCAGTATCACAATGCATATGCCAACAGATAACCATCCCATTGACTAAATAAACAGAGCCAGAAACAAAGGGGCATATTTGTAACATGTGCATTCCTAATGAAAATACCAGCATATTCATTAAAAATGATTTAATCTTGGCAACTAAACCTGAAAGTTCAGTGACACCTGAGGATATGGCTACTTGCCTCACTATTAAAATCTACTTGAACAGGTGCTGGCTGAACTGGAATAGAGGATCAGAAAAAAATAGGCCTTAATGGAAGTACATTATCACAGAAGAAACAACTCCTGAAATAGAGGTGGGGTAGGAAGGGAATGTCTGCATTTCTTTCCAAGAGTAAATAGTCAAAGAAAGACTATTTCTCTTGTCAGGTGAAAAGCACAACCTCAAAGGGGTTTAGGGATGTGATGATGTATTTCTGTAATCTTAAATGAAAAGCAATGAGGCCAGTTAACTCTGGGACAAGTGAAACTAATAGGTAAACGTGTGATCACAAGATCTCACTGGACTTTACAATTTTCAAGAGCTAACCAGGTGTTAGCCTCATGATGGTCTGTCTAGTCAGCTGTCCCCATCATACTATTTAAACATCTGTCACCAATTCTTTTGATGCTACAGAAAGTCTACTTTTGTGCTATGACATCATCCAATAAAAAGTACATTTAACCATTTAAGAAGTCCTGACTTCAGTTCTGTCAGTGATTTATTTCTGTATTTATAAGTTTACCTGGGAATCAACCTACATAATTCTCCAAGCTCCACATGGTGTTTCTTTCTATGAAGTTAGTCCTTTTCACCAGTGAGTTCACAAAACATGTTCTCCTTTTAATTCAAAATCTGGGTAGGGTGGCAATGACTCAGTAACTCTAGCAGCCATGTATAGAAACCAAGATTTGTAGAGCACTCTGTGCTCCAACATCTCTGGTCCCCAATTGGAGGACTGTGTCTTTTAGCTAAATACATGTTTAATGCGCAAGATAATATATTTGTCTCACTCTTTAAATGGATAATTCCTATCATTTTACATCATTTTCAAAGTTGATGAAATTTAGTTGAATTACTTGTAAATAATTTTATATAATCAATTACTATACCTAAGCAGGTACACATGTATGAACACACACACACAGTGTAATTTTATGTGTTACCAAAAAAAAAGTATTACTATGTCAATAAGCTCTATTTGAATTAAAAGTGGCTCAAAGTAAACAAAAGATAAAATTGTTAGGCTAGTATCTTACTAATTAATGCAAAAAAGAATTAAATTATACTTTAAGACTAGCTTCATGAACAAAAAATTTCCTATCGATGGGTTTATCGATTTTACCCTTGATAGCATTGGCACAGCTAATGGTGACACAGAGAGCTAGCTGCCCACCAAAATCTGCCCTTTTTCCATAGCAGGGTATGGTGGGGATTAGCCATCCAGTCAGGATAAATTGCCTGTGCTCCCTTGCAGCATGGATCACCCAAAGGATTAGTTGTAACTCCCACCAATGCAACATTGGTTAGAAATAGAGATGAGAAATAGAGATGCCATGAGTTTAGAAATAGAGATACTTTCTCCTTAATCTTTGTCTTTCCATTTCCTAGATTCAAATGATGACTTCAAACAGTAATCTACTCCAAGACCTAGCCCATAAGAACCACTTGTAATTAGGAATACCCTCCTTAAGTGAGAAACAAACTAAGAACATGTTTGAGAAGCTACATATTTGGTAGTCATTTTCTTACAACCACCCAGAATTATCTCAAGGAACTTACCAGCTGACATATTTACGACCTCCCTATACACAGCAACCTTGCTCAACAAATAGAAAGTAACTTATAATGCTTGTGGAGAACAACATGTATGATAAAGATGTAACAAGAGATGTGCTTCTTCTTACATTTCTGAAGCAAAAGGGAGGAGCTTCCTCTGTCCCATGTCGCTTGTGATAATCTGCCCAGTCAAAGTCCTGGCCAGAGTAGCCTGTGCAAAAGGAAACACAGATGAAACAGTATAAATCAAGCTCCATCTCAAGTATATGATCAGCTTCAGACTGTGTCAATAACCAAAATTACAAAGGGTGAGGAATAGAGCCCTGGGGTGAGGCTCTTCATCAGGCCTGAGGGTGCATTCGATTTTCTGAGATTCAAATGAGATATTTTGCAAAATATAAAGTACCACATACAAGTCAGGTATACCACCACTGTCATAATGCAGTGCCTGAAAATCAGGAGAAAGGGTGGAATTCACACATTCACACATGCTGTAGAGTAGATAATGCTTTCGGGGGTTAGGGTAATAAATAAGATAGGTTGTTGCACAAGACAGTTACATGATTCATTTGCAGAAATACAGACTAGTACCCCCCCTTCAGTTATATTTTGTGTACATGTGAGCTTATTTCTCCATATCTTCATAGAAAGCATGAGACTATTAGAAAAAACAGGAGTGAGGAGGGATTTGAAGAGTAAAAGAAAATGAAACAGAAACAAGGTGTTGAGGTTTTAGTGAGAAAGTCCCCAAATAAATGAAAGGGGAGGGAAACTAAATTTTGCCTTAAAAATGCCTTAAAATTTTGGAAAAGGATGGAAAATAAGAATTGGAGAAGATGGGTCTTTCTGGCGAATAGTTTTAGGGACACAACTATGATACAGGTCTCTTCCTTGGATTTCTGCTACTTCTTTAGTTTGTAAGCAGGTATCTCACCAAGATCATGTAAGAAGGGGCAAGACCACCTATGCTCCTACAAATAGATATTTAACTGGCTTTTCTTTAATCATTTTCATAACATCCAACTTCTGATAAACTTCATGTGAGATTCCATGGTTTCTTGGTCCCATATTCTATCCCCTATATCCTGCCTTCAAGACACTTTGAGAGTTATTTTTAATCTAATAATTTCAAAGCACAACCAAATCTTGCTGGTACCTAAACAACAATTATGTATTCTGCCCCCAGAACTCAATCTGATTTTCTCAAACATCTGAAAAGCTTAGACTTCTCCTCCTCTCCTCCTTCTTTCTAAGGGACCTTTATTCACTTCATCACTTAAAATTCTTTTCCTTCAAACTGATAATGAGTTCCCTTTGTAAGGCTGTTTTGTGACAGCTCAGAAAATAACTGCTACATAAAAACAAATTGCTGCAGTTTGTATAATAGAGACAACAGGGGTCAATTATTCTCATTAATCAACAAAGACAGAACAAGAAGTACTAAGGCTTAACTGTAGCCAAGAAAACATGTTTTAAACCAGGAGGGAGGAAAACAGCAAAGGGGAAAAAAAAATAAAAGGAAATCAAAACCCCTTGGGCTATTAAAATTTGCAACAAGCTGCCATCAGAGACCCATTGAACCATGGCCACTGGAGTTATTTAAGCTTTTATTAGTGTTTGCTTGGAATGAAGCTCCAACTGTTACAGGTCCAGAAGGGACCAGGTCAATGACCGTTTCCTTATGATACACTATTAATTGATATAAAACAGCCCCACTTGCAAACATTACAACTGGCAGAGCAAGTGGACAGTTCCTTAGAAAAACAGTTTGACAATAAAAATGTTCATGAGTTTTGACACAACAATTTCATTTATGGGAATTTATCCCCTAAAGCTCCTAAAAATTGGAAAAGCTTTATACATTAAATATAATGGCATTACTATTGTAGTAACAGGGAGGGGAAAACAACTTTACACTTCAAAATAGAAAATGATATCAAACTTCTCCAAGTCCATGGGAAGTCATGCAGGCATGAAATTGCACACAGTTTATAAAAAGTTAAATCATGAAAAAATTACTGCTGTAGATTTAAATAAAAAGATTGCTATAAACATATACAGAACTATCAGTATATATTTATATCTATCAAAAAATACACAGAAAAAGAGGAGAGGAAATGTTAAAACTTATTCCTACCTCTTTGCATTTTTCAGGTTTCCAGTAATGATCTTGAGTTATTTTAACAACAGAAGTGATTTAAAAGTTTTATTAATCTTTGCACTATTTTAAAGAATAATCAAAGCACCAGTCAGTGAATCAAGGGTTGATTTAGCATGTGAAATACCCCTGCCTTTCCAGACATTCTCTAGCACCTCATTTGCAGTGTTCTCCTATAAGGAGAGAACATCAGGCCTCCCTCTCCCTACTCTCCTACCATCCCATCCCCAGTACCCATAAGTGAAACATGGCAACTCTGAGAAAATCATGGCAGTTTCACACCCCTGCCAATGACTTGGAGAGTTTCAAACCCCTGCCAATGACTTTTAAAAGACTTTAAAAAAGAATTCCCTCTCTAATAAAAGAGATGTTTGAGAGTAAGAGCTGATGTCTTAAGCTGAGTGGGAATGACAAAAATTATAATCTTAAACCCATCATAGATACCAAAAATTAGCAATGCATCAAAGTCTTCATGTATGTGTCTATTCCCCAATCTAGACATTTATACATTCACATAATTCATTCATTCAAGAACATTTACTAAATATATGCTATAGGGTAAGGCATGGTTCGAAACACTAGGGACAAAGAGGTGAGCAAAACTGACAAAATCCTTCCCCTTGTAGAGAGGAGGAAGGTAATGTCCAAATGTAAAAAAATCAGATGATCACAAGGGTTGTAGAGAGTAAGTAGAGAATGGGTAGAGAGAAGACTGCATTGAGAAAGCTTGATAAAAGTCACAACTTCAAGGAATTGAGGGAGTAAGCTGAGTTATGTGACTCTCCAGGGGAGACATGCCAGCAAAAGAACTTAGCAACTGCAAAAGCAGTTGGTTCAGAATGTTCTAGAAAGAACAAGGGGACGATGCAGCTGGAGCAGAGTGGGTTAGGGTGACAAAAGAATTTACATCTTACAGAAATAGATAAGCAGTTATAACTATCAGTATATATATATATATATATCAAACATAGTATTGTATCTATAGTTCCTATATATAAATGTATAGTTGCTATATATATATATATATATATATATATATATAGAAATAAAATTGAAATGATAATATAGAGACAGATATCAAGGAAATAAATTGGAGAAATAAGCAGCAAAAAGTTATTGCTTCAGGATTTTACTTTCTTAAAACTTGAAAGAATGTGTATGAAATCTGTAATTTAAAAAATTGTCTTTAAAAAATAACTGAAGTCTTATAAAGTGGTAACACTTGCCACTTGCTTAGAAATGAAATCTATGTATTCAGCAATCACTCACATTAAGTCTGCAGCTTGCTAGATTCTGGTGAGGTGCTGATAAGAAGAGGAGGAGTAGTAAACCAATATTAGCACAGCTTTCACCTGCTTCGGGAGCTACTGAAAGACAGATGACCCTGTGACAATCATGTAGAGTGGGTAAAGGTGAGGACAGAGGGGTCAGGGAAAACAGGGAAAAAGTGCTACAGAATCCCAGTCAAGTAACAGAAAACCATACAGCTCAGGAGGAAATCTTCACCCCAGAGAACACTAATTTTGTTAGAGGAGTAAAACAACTGGCATAAAAAGTAAGCTTATTTTGCTCCCTTTGTAAGGAGGGAAGTGATACAATCATCTAGCAAATAGCAGGACCAAGATTTATGAATGAAAGATACCACACACACACAAAAAAAAAAACCCACATATATAAAACTCTAAAGATTTTCTCAGGAAATGCTGCACACCAGAAGATAAGAGTGCTACTGGGTACTGTCATTGCCGAGCTCTCCTTACTGAAAGGGGTTCTCTTTTCTCCTAAACTGAGGCTTCTACTGAGCTATCTGAACTGAGACTAAGCACATGACAGTGTCCCTTCAGGTGAGTCTCACAGCGATCCATGACACAGGTACGATGGATGCCCCCAACTACATAGGTGAGACAGCAAGATCTTAGGGGTCAGACATGCTGTTCCTCAGTAAGCTTCCTCAACATGTTCTTTATTTGTTTCATGATTGGATTTGATTGAATTTGCATGTTTTTACAGGCAGGAAGACAGTAACTCTGGTTACTGCAGCTTTTCCTTTCTATGAATGCTGTTTGCTTAAAAGTTACAACTCTAGCTTGAAGGCTGCCAGCTCCCTCTGTCTCCATGGAAGACATTTAATGTCAAGACCTCCCTGATACAGATCTTTAAAATTTATGTTCATTTCCAAAGGAATTATTTTGATTTCATGTTCATAAACTAGCTTGGGGGGGGGGGGAGACAAATAAGTTAGTACACACCAGCCAAGCCAATTTCCTTATCTTTCGGAATGAAAAGAAGTATTCATGTTGAGAAGTATTTAATGCACATAGGTCATGGTGTAACACTTAACATATTTGTCTGGGAGCATGCTCAAAATGTTACTTTGAATTATGTACATAAAGCCAGTGGGTATAACTATATCCCCAGGATGGAGTTTTAAAATGTGTCAACAGTAAAACTTATAAATCCTAAAGAAGTACATTTAGGGATAAGTGAATAAAAGAGATGCTTAATTTTCAGCAATCAAAAATAGTTGCAGATGAAAAAAAGTAACCCAGAGAGTTTTATTCTCAGTTCTTTTCAATCAGAGGTAACTTTAAACTGAAGAATAAGTTCAAGTCAGAATGCTAGAAATGAAAGCATACTTCCAAATTAAATAATAAGGAGTAGTGACTGAAAATTCTCATTGCAGGTGCCAGATAAAATCTAAAAGTTAAAAAAAAAAAGTTACATTAGCTGCTTGCGCTCTCTTGCTCTCTTGCTCTCCCTCTCCTCTCTCTAGGCAGGAAGGCTACATATAGAAAATAAGACTTTCATAAGACTTTTGTTCAAAAACCTAAGAACAACATTGGTAGGGAGTTCTAAAGACACAGTCACGATGGAAAAGCTAATATAATGTAAAACTTCCTATGAAATCCCTACAAACACCATTAAAAAGTAAAAAAACAAGATACACAAAACTTTAGCATTTGGGAAGTGAATTGCTGAGAAAGAATTCACATTAGAACTTATAAATACTTCCATAATCAAAACAACAGAATCAACAATTCAAAGGAACACATGCCAAAAGTACATGGTGAAACTGCTCAATTATTAATAATTAGGGATATTCAAGTGAAACAAGGAGATCTATTTCAACATCAGAATGAGACTGCTTATGTCTAAGAATTTCACATAAACAGGGTGACTGATACAAAACGGAAATTCTCAAACACTGCTAATGTAAATGTAAACAGCATAGAGCAGACTTGGCAAAATCTAGAGAATTCTAGCAATCTCACATTTAAGTGTATCTTCAAAGAATTTTTCACATTTGGTTACATATGCAGAGGTACTTTTGAGAATCATTTGCAATCAGGAAAACTGGAGATACCTTAAATACAAGCAGAAATAAATTTCAAAACTTAACAGTATGTCATAAAGCAGACAAAATGATAAACAATCTGCATGAGTTAACATGGAGAAAATGAAAAAAAGGTAATGAAAAAAGCCACATAAAGATTTGTACAGCATGATATTCAAAACAAGATTAGTGTAAAGTGATACTGTAATAAAAACAATGGGATACAGGTGCAGAGATAGATACAGAAATCAAAGTAGTTGTGTAGTCAAGCACAAAATCTTTAGAAAGACAGCTATCTTGTGGAGTATGAATGGGATGCTGAAGGGTGATAGGAGAGAGGGAGGGAGAGGACTAGAAAAGGAGCAAGACTGAAACTCATAGAACACTCAACAGTTTACTGCATGTGACACAGTAGTCTGGCAAAAGAGATGATCAGAGAAAAAGAAAAATAAATCCCTGCTTTTGTGAACCTTTCATTTCAGTGGGAAGACATTAAAAACAAGAAGAAAACTTATTTGTATTTTACATGATAAAAAGTTCAGAAGAGAAAAATCTGCATAGTCAAGGTAATAAAAACATGGTGATGGAGTGGGGATAAGGCAATCAAGGGAAAAAAAAAACAAGATGGCAGTTACTGAGTCAAGATAGAAACAGAAAGAGGATCTGCAGGGAATGAATAGCTGGTGGGGTGCCCTAGGAGGGAAGAGAATATGCAAAATGGGTCCCACAAAGGGCAGAGCCAGAGTGGCTGAGCAGACTGAGGAACATTTCAGAGGAGGAGACCAGACTGGGATGTGGTAGAGCTTGAAAGCATTACCATGATCTAGGCCCACTGAGTGAGGTGGGAAGGTCCTGAACAGATCAAGCAGAAGACAGACAGATGTGATTTACACTTTAACTTGATTAGTCTGACTGCTGTGCTGAGAGTAAAGAGGAAAGTTGGAGATCAATAACCAGTGTAATTTTTTTTAATTTTATTTATTTATTTTTTTATATATAAATTTCACAACTTTGTAATCTCAAGGGTTTGCCCC
>PVHY01024740.1:0-19261 GCA_004024945.1 Uropsilus gracilis | reverse complement strand
GAGGTGAAATTCATGAAGGGTTTTGCCCAGGTTTTCTTCTATGTATTTTATGGTTGCAGATCTCACTTCTAGGTCCTTTATCCATTTTGAGTTAATTTTTGTACAGGGTGTGAGGGTGTTGTCCTGGTCCATTTTTTTTTTTTTACAAGTTTTGATCCAGTTTTCCCAGCAACATTTACTGAAGAGGCTATCCTTTTTCCAGGGTATGTTTTTTGCCTCTTTGTCAAAGATTAATTGACCGTATATGTGTGGTTTTATTTCTGGGTATTCAATTCAGATCTACTGGTCTGTTTGTCTGTTTTTGTACCAGTACCATGCTGTTTTAAGTATAATGGCTTTGTATTACAGTTTGATGTCTGGAATAGTAATACCTCTGTTCTCCTGTTTGTCAAAAGAGTTTTGGCTGTAAGGGGTCATTTGTTGTTCCATATGAATTTCAGTAATTTTTGTTCTATCCCTTTAAAATATGTCATTGGGATCTTTATTGGAATTGCATTGAATCTGTAGATGGCCTTTGGTAGTATGGCCATTTTGATAATGTTGATTTTTCTGATGCATGAACAGGGAATGTCTTTCCTTTTTTTTTTGCATCATCTTCTATTTCTTTTAAGAATGTTTTATAGTTTTCTTTGTATAGGTCTTTTACGTCTTTTGTTCGGTTAATTCTCAAGTATTTGATTTTCTTTGGTGCAATGGTAAATGGGGTGTTTTTTCTAATTTCTTCTTCTTCTGATTGATTCTTTGCATATATGAATGCTGTTGATTTTTGTGTGTTGATTTTGTGTCCAGCTACCTTACCTAATTGACTTATTATTTCAATCAGTTTTTCTGTCAATTTTTCTGGGTTCTCTACATAGAGTATCATATCATCTTTGTATAATGATAACTTTATTTCTTCATTCCATATTTGGATTCCTTTTATGTCTTTCTTTTGCCTTATTGCCCTAGCTAGGACTTCCAGAACTATGTTGAAAAGGAGTGGAGAGAGTGAGCATTCTTGCCTGGTTCCAGACCTTAATTAGAATGGTTTCAGTTTTTCCCCATTGAGGATGATATTTGCTGTGGGTCTGTCATATATAGCTTTTATTATGTTCAGGTATGAACCTTTTATACCAATTTTTTCCAGGGCTTTCATCATGAAAGGATGCTGAACTTTATTGAATACTTTTTCTGCATCGACTGATATGATCATACAGTTTTTGTTTTTCTCTTTGTTGATGTGGTGAATTATGTTGATTGATTTTCGAATGTTGAACCATCCCTGTGCCCCTGGGATGAATCCCACTTGGTCATGATGGGCGATCCTTTTTATGCAATGTTGGATTTGGTTTGCCAGGATTTTGTTTAGAATTTTTGCATCTGTGTTCATTAGGGAGATTGGTCTGTAGTTCTCTTTCTTTGCACTATCTTTATTTGGTTTTGGCATTAGTGTAATGTTCATAGAAGGTATTTGGTAGCTTCCTTCTTTCTCAACCTTTTGAAAGAGTTTTAACAGTACCAGTGTTAGTTCCTCGTTGAAAGTTTGGTAGAATTCATTTGTGAAACCATCAGGACCTGGGCTCTTGTTTTTAGGGAGAGTTCTGATGACTGCCTCAATTTCGCTGCTTGTGATTGACTTGTTTAAGTTTTCTATTTCTTCTTTATTCAATTTTGGATGACTGTATTGTTCCAGGAATTTGTCCATCTCTTCCAGGTTGCTGTATTTGTTTGGATATAGATGTTTGTAGTAGTTTCTAATTATTATCTTTTGGATTCTGCTGGGTCTGTTGTAATATCTCCCATTTTGTTTATGATCCTGTTTATTTGAGTTTTTTCTCTTATTTTCTTTGTAAGCCTTGCCAGGGATTTGTCAATTTTATTTATTTTTTCAAAGAACCAGCTTTTGATTGTGTTTATCTTCTCAATGGTCTTTTTGGTTTCTATTTCATTAATCTCTGCTTTTATTTTTGTTAATTCTTGTCTTCTGCTGGGTTTTGGATGTTTTTTTGTTGCTCTTTTTCTAAGTCCTCAAGTTAGGAGATTAGAGTATTTCTTTGGGCTGTTTCAGTTCTTTTTGTTTGGGCCTGTATTGCTATGAACTTTCCTCATAGTACTGATTTTGCTGCATCCCACAAAATTTGGAACATTGTGTCATCATTTGCCTCCATGTCGTTTGCCTCCATGTAGGTTTTAATTTCTTCTTTGATTTCCTCTTTTACCCAGTGATCTTCCAGAAGCCTGTTGTTCAGTCTCCATATAATGTTTACTCTCCTCATTTTCTTTTCATTGTTGATTTCTAATTTGATGCCTTTAGTTTCTTTGTGTAGTTGCTGTTTTGTTGATATGGCTTTTGTTGAGAGTGGCATGTTCAAATCTCCTACCACGTATGTATTCTCATCAATATTTTATTTCAGTTCTACTAGTTGTTGTTTTATGAATTTTGGTGCTCCCTCACTAGGTGCGTATATGTTGATTATTGTTATGTATTTTTGGTGGATTGACCCTTCAACCATTATGTAGTGGCCATCTTTATCTTTTGTCACTTTTGTTAATTTGAAGTCTGCTCTGTCTGATACAAGAATGGTAACTCCTGCCTTCTTGTGGGTGCTGTTTGCTTGTAGTGTAGTTTTCTAGCCCTGCACCTTCAGTCTATGCTTACCCTTAGTGATCAGATGTGTTTCTTGGAGGCAGCAGAATGTTGGGTTCTGTTTTCTGATCCAGTCTGCAACTCTTCATCTTTTGATTGCTGAGTTTAGACCATTGACATTTAGGGTGATTATTAATATTTGTGATTCTAATGGTTTCCTGGTGGTCATTTGGGGTTTATTTTGTGTTTTTGTTTTTTGTATTTGTTCTTCTTATGGTTTTGATCTTGAGACCTCCTGCAAAATTTCTTGGGGGTTTAGTGGTAGCAAATTTCTGGAGATGTTGCTTGTCAGAGAAGGTTCTGATTTTTCCTTCATAGAGGAAGGATAGCTTTGCAGGGTAGAGTATTCTTGGCTAGCACATTTTTTCTTGGATTTTTTGTAGATGTGACTCCATTCTCTCCTTGCCTGGAGTGTCTCTTCAGAAAAATCTGAGGTCAGTCTAATGGATTTTCCTTTGTAGGTTATCTGTTTCTTTTCTCTAGCCATTCTCATTATTTTTTCCTTATTTTGTGTTCTTGGAAGTTTTACAATGATGTGTCTTGCTGTGGCTTTTCTTTCATTAAAGTAGTTTGGTATCCTTTTGGCTTCCTGTCTGTCTATTTTCATTTCTTTCTTCAGATTTAGGAAGTTCTCCTCTATTATTATATTGAAAAGCCTTTCAGTTCCCTTAACTCTCTCCTCTCTTTCTGGGATTCCGATTACTCTTATGTTTCTTTTCCTTAAGGAATCTGACATATCTCTGAGCTTGTCTTCAGTCCTCCTACTTTGTTTCTCTTTTTTCTTTCTTTGTCCTCTCTATTTCTGTATCCTCAAGTGTGAAGTGTGCTGATTCGTTACTCCATTTCATCTATTCTGCTGCCATGGCTTTTCTGTGCATTTTTGAGCTCATCTATTGCAACCTTTAAATCTTGAGTCTCTTTCAATTTCAATTTTAGGGATTCATTTTCATTCTTTAGTTCGTTGATTTGGTTATGCATATTGATGCTTTCTTTTTTATATGTTTCTACTTCTTCCCTTCGTGCATTAAATGCTTCTATCATACTGTTGTCCTTTGTTTCTAATTCTTCTCTTAATTGTTGGAGTGCATTTAACATGTTTATGCTGGAATCTTTTTCTGATACACACATCATTTCTTTGATGTTTTCTGGAGATTGTCCTTTCTTTGTTGGTGATGGATTATTTCCTGTAGGACTTGTTTGCATGTTTAAAGTTTTTCTCCTTATTCACAGTGCTCTTTTAGGTATCTTTATCAGGACTGAGAGACCTATTCTTTATGATAGCTACATTGTCTGTGTTTACTATTTTATCTTTTTCTCACAACCTTCTTGTTGTATCCTTCAACTTTGTGTAGTATGGTTCTTGAAGTATGTCATCATCTTTTGATGGAAATGTACCTGCATTAATTTATTTTCCTTTTCTAAAATGTTTAGTATTTCTCCAGCTTCATTGTTGTATGTTCTGCTATATGGAAATATCTGCAGTAAGTTTTGTGTTGATGGAATGACAAAGAAATGACAAATGGTAACCCAGGGGAGGTATAGGGCATTACTTGGGGCAACTTTTGCTCAGAATACAAGTGACTTGTTTCAAGTACCCCTACCTGAAAACTGAGTGGATTTCTGCTAGGAACCCAAAGCTATCATCCATTGTGTTGTTATTTTTTTATGTTCTGTGGCTATCTTCCAAAGCACAAAGTAATTCTTAAAGTCCTGGCATAAAGGTGCTAGCCAGTCTTCAAGTGAATCCTGCTTGGTTTTAGCTTGGCACTTTCTATATAACAAAGATGGTGGAGGTGGAGCTAGTGAGCTCAATTATACAAAATGAAAATCTTTAGGAAAAGCCCATCCTTCCGAACATGCATTTCATTTTGCACACCATAAAGAGAACAAAATCAGCAGTACAAATGGAAAAATTTTATATGTTATGTTCCAAAGGGGTTTCTGATACTTCAGACTTCCAACTTGTGTAGCAAAGAGAAGCTTTGTGCTAGACTTCAGAACAAAGGACAATCCTACCTTGCTGTTGTCTCCAATTCCTCTCTCCCTTGGCTGTTGTGGATAGAACTTGTATCATTGGTCAGAGGACAAATCCCTCAAGGGCCATGGCTGTGTCATATACTCCTGTGGGCACTATTGTAGAGTCTGAATCCATGTGGAGCATGTGGTCCATACAAGGTGCTTGGGGAATTAATACCATGGTAGTTGGATAATTCAGCCTCAGGCGGATAAACTTGACAGAATGCCAAGTAGTGGGAAATTGGGAGATGCTGAACTGGCTGGTTAAACTTACCAGTTTTTACTTGGGGTCATCTGGATGCAGTTTGCTGCACTGGGACCCCCACCCATTATCCCCTACCTACCCCCAACACACTGGAACAACAATTTTTGTTTAAAATAAATATGAATAAATTAGCTTCCATTTGATTTCTTAGCTTCCATAACCAATTTTAAATCCATGCCTTATCATTACATTTTGCAAAGGAAGAAAGATGACTCCTATGTAGGCAAAGAATCTATTTTTAGTTAATCTGCAATGAAACATTGGTTGGCTAGATGTTCACTGGCTGGGAGCAAGGCTAAGATGGTGTCTGTTGAGATTAGCATTTGAGGGGAAATATAGAGGAGAGAGGATGATGATGCCATGGATGCTTGAATACATATCTGTGCCTCAGGCTGCATCCAGAGCCAGTTTTTCCCTTGGCATGGAGCATACTGGTTTGAATAATCAAGGATTCTGCTTTCAGTCTATCCTGTACCTAAATGAGAACTTTGCTGTGAGAGTTTTGTCACTGATGGGCAAACGGTAAGTGTTGACCAGCTATAGTGTTAATTAGTCAATTTTTCTTTGTTTCACCCAACTTATTTGTCCATAGAACTTTTTTTCTTTTCTTTTTAACATAAAATATATTCACATTCCATGGAACTGTCTTCAGAGCCAGGCTGCTCAGGAGAGGTTCCTATTGTCCCAGAGGGTACTGGCAAGTACTTCAGAGAGGGAAGCTTTTGGAGAACACTTTCTTGCACAGCAGACAATTGGGAAAGGTCACTTAACATGACTCATTTTCATTTTCTGCAACTTAGTAGTCTATTTAATAAAGATGGGACCCCAAATTTCAATCAAGTCTCAAAGATTATTATATACAATTAAAGAGGAAAAACACTTATTATTTTACAATGTTTCATTTTTATTTATTCCTACCAATAAAGAAGTTTTATAATGGATATTAATTAAAAAATTAGATTGAAAGTTCATTTGATTTTGAAATTATTTGAAGTGATTTTATATAATATCCTAAAAAGATTAGAGAGTTAAGAAAACCAGGACTGAAAATATTTCGCTCACTCAAGTTGGTCTAAATAGACATCTAGGTCATCAAAAATCTGACAAGCATCTGTCCATTTAGCCTAACATCATACAGACATTCATATTTTCTCTGGATCAAGAAATAGAAATCCAAACACTCTAAAAATTCCATAAAAATTAAAACTAACTTCATAAATAGAAGTGGACTTCAAAACTGACAATCGGACATTCCAGGTTGCTTGCTGATAACACTGTCATTCCTCCCTAATTTTCTTAGAATTGAGTGGGTATTTAAAAAACACTGCTGCTTTTCTCCACTATCAAGTCAGAAAATCCATCTTTTTAAGCTCTGAGGCGGCAGTCTTTTGGCAGTGCTTCAGCCAGGGGTTCCTCTTCAAGACAGACCTCCGAAGAGGAACCCCTGGCTGGCTTCCAGAATCAGGGGTAAGGAGGGGGGGCTGCTGCTGGCACGGAGGTCCTTTAGCCTGGTGTCCCTGGAGGAATACTTGCGGGTTCTGGCCTTGTGGGAGGCCCATTCCCCTGGAGAGAGCTTTTTATGGGTAACAAAACTTTAAGCTCCGGCCCCACTTAGTCACTTACCGTTCCTGTGACATCAACCATACCTGGAAGGGTCACAGTCCTTTTCTTTGAAACTTCCCTCCTGACCTCCCCATGCACTCCAGGCTTGCAGTCTACACCTCCCTTTCCAGCACCCCTTTCTACTGTGCTGCCTCCTTTTGAATCTTTCTTCTGAACCCTTCTTCTTGCAGCCCCTTGCCCCACCTCTTCTGTATACCTTCTTCACAGAGACCTGTCTAGTGAGATGGAGATACTCCTTGGGATACATGGGGAACAGCCTGGCAACAGATGTTTCCAGGTCCAGGGCTTGCCAGAAGAAGGGTGGAGAGGAGAGAAGAGAGAGAGGGAGTCAGAGAAGAAATGATAAGGACATGGAGGAAAACTTGTGGTGGAGCAGGACTGGGTCAAGCATTTGCTTTACAAGATTTTTCTGTTGGTGGGTGACACAACCACGTATATCTGTGGAGCAAGAGTACTGCCTCCAGCTCTGTCACTGAGGCCCAGGGTGATTTCAGGCTGACCACTTTTCTCCCTGGGCTTCTGGCTCCTTTTTAGCAAAGGGGTGGAGCAGATGCATGGCAAGGTTTCTGCTAGATCTGCAGTTCTGGGCTTCCTGCCCTTAACCAGGACCCTTAACCAAGAGAAATTGTTTCCTTGGGGCCTTCATGCAATCTTCCAGGGCAGGCCTGCCCTTAGAACTCCAGTGGGGGACCTCAATTCTGGCTGCAGTTAGGATGCGACAAAGATGCAAGATTGCCCAGTGCCTCCAGGGATGCCACACACGTGTTACTCCGAGAGGGAGGAGACACGCAGATCCTCAGACATCAACTTGGTTCCTAGTCCTTCTGACCTCTACATGCTGACTCAGCCAGGCTGAGCACCTTTGTTCTCTGGCAGGGAATTTTCACTTGTTGAATACACATAAATCATTTTTTAAGCAGTTGCCTTTCTAAATATTTTTGGTTCTTAATTTTGAGTTTTCTGCTTTTAATAGGGTGGTTTTCTTTTTTATCTACTTAACTGTTTTGCTAGGAAAGATCAGATTCACCACCTGGACTGCTGGAATTCTGAATCTGCCACTAATAATAAAGCCACAGTAGTGGATGGAAAAAAAAAAAAAGATAACGAAAATCCCCTCTGCCACTCTTCCTGCCCCATTTTTGTAAACAGAGGGCAGATATTAAAGTGGAAACCATAACATTACTCTGGATAATAAAAGCATCAGGCCTTGATTCCTTTTTTTGTGTCTCTGGACAGTGTTTCTTGCTGTGTCAGGTTTCCATCTGTTTTTGTAGAGCACATGGTATTAGGGGTGATGGGCACCAGGTAAGGTGGCAGGATGGGCAGCAGGCAAGGTTAACAGGTAAGCCTTCAGCACAGGCAAAAGTAAGGCTGCAGGTGCTGACTCAGCCTGGATAGGCTGCTGATATTCCTCTGTAGCTTGGAATATCTTGGATGCACTTTTCTGAGATCATCAACTTCTGGTCATTGTTAGGCTATCCTGCTGCTCACAGTATGTCAAGTATGGATCTGAATGGCCTTCTTAAAACCCTTCTGCTCAGTATTCTGGCACCAGGGGAGCCCTCTGTGCACACTAGCTGCACCCAGAGGCACAGGGATGGTGACCCCAACATGGTTCCCTGAGGGGCAGTGGATTTTGAGCAGGCTGTCAGGTCACTCTGCAGAACTGGCTTCTTCATTTATAAAATGGGAATGGGATGCATTAAAATGAGGGTCAAGTGCAGAACTGCCTGGGCCTCCAGGACTCTATCAGCCAGGGAGGGTGGTGTTTGCTGGAAAACAGACTCTCAGGACATTGGGGTATTCCCCTATGCTCCCTGCTTCTCCTCTTAGAATTCCAGTTCAGAGAAGTGAGCAGCCCAGAGCGTGGATGGGAGCCTGGAGGAGGGGAGGCCATTCTCAGCTGCCGTAGAGCCAGTGGTCTTGGGTAGTAGGTGAACCTCATGTCCCTCAACATTCCCTGTGAGGTATTGTTTTCTCTCTGCCCCAGGCATGGTACCTGAAGTTAGAGTGGAGTGGACGGGGGGAGTTCATCATGAACAGGTAATCCTTTACTCCCATTCCATGGACCTCTGCTGCTAACTACCCTCCTTGTGCAGAACAAGTTAAACCAACACTTTCCCGTCCAACCTCCTCCAATTTCTATTTGCATGTGACTCGTAGCTAATCCTGCAAGGTTTCTGTGTCCAGTCATCAGTATTGGAAAGACTCTAGATGTCAGTCACTGCACACATGAAGAGAATGAAGTGCAGAGCGGTGGAGAAATGGTGCGTTACTTGGAGAATAGGGCTGGGTTGCACTCTGTTTGGGTGCCCTCACTGCCTCTCTCCATTCGGGAGGAAGTGAAGTGTGTGTTGAATACAGTTGGCAGGTCCAGTAGCTGCATGCATACATTTACCTTAGGATCTTCTAGATCTGTAAGCACTGCTGCCAAGGCAGAGTGCATGAGCAAGGGCCTGAACCCAGAAACCTGGAGTTCTAGACCTCTCTGTTCAGCTAGCCATGCTCCTGGCCATCACTGCCCTTCTGGGTTCTGTTTGCTCTTGTTTTAAAAGAAAAAAGTCTAGATTTCAAGGCTGTCCTTTTCCAGCTTTTCAAATCTGAATCTGTTACTAAATTGAACCATATTTAAAGCACGCTTGCTATTTTAAGATGTTTCATCATGAATGCTGGATCTTTCTGAAAAGATCCTTAAGTTGGTGTTTTGATAGTTTTAGGTTTTCACATGCCAGGCCACTGTGAGATGACCTGATCCCTGAGGGTGCACAGCTTTGAACTCTTGAAGCAAAGGGGGATAGCAGAATGGGAACTGGACGTCACTTACCTTTGTTCTCTCTCTGACCTCCTAAAAGCATTTGCCACTATTCTTGGTGGTTTGCACGCTCTGCCCACCCCCCATACTGGGTGTGGGATGAGCAGCCAGCACTTGAAAGGCAGAGGCTCAGAGAAGCAGCTCACCTTCAGTCCTGTTCTTCCTCCACCTGTGGAGCGGGGTGGTAGAAGGGTCCATCTAGTTATTCATATTCCTCAAGGGAGTTGTTTTATGAATAATTCAAATCTGCTACAGATTCACACATCTTTTACAAATTGCCTGCTTACAGTAAGCTCTCCATAAATGATTACTGTATGGCTGTATAAATTACCATATAAATGAATATTTTGCAATAGATTTTTGGTGTTTGTATTTGCACATCTGTATGTAGAGTGTTTGGAGGAATCACAGCAGAAATGATGATGGTGAGCTACCAGGATGGGCCTACAGCCAAGAGCTGCCAAGGAGGTCACAGACCTTACAACAGGGCAATGACCTGAATGACCTGGTGTACATGAGTCCCCAGAGCAGAGAATCTTCTTTGGGTTGGAGTCAGAGAAGGGACAGAGAAGCCGAAGAGAATCAGAGTGTGGGGAGAACTCTCTATGCTGTTGCTACAGAGGGAGAGGCAGTGAGGCAGGGATGCAGGTGCCCTAAGGAGCTGGGTGACCCATGATGACACCCCACTAGGAAATAGGGACTTGGGTCCTATATCCAAAGGACTAAATTCTGCCAACAGACTCAGTGGGCTTGGGAGTAAGTAGACTTTTCCCAGAGCCTCACAAGGGGCCATAGCTCTACAGGTTGGTGTTGGTCTGGTGAGGCCTCAAGCAGAGCCAGAGAACCACTCCTTATCTGGCTACAGAGTCTAGAAAAACTCCATGAATCTCTGTTTAGGTTGTCAGGTTTATGGTGATTTCCTGAAGCCACTGATTCATACAGAAGCATATGGGTATCACTGTGACTCAGGACACTGGCCTTATACTTTCCAAGGCAGGTGGCAGGGGTTGACCAGATGACCTCGGATCCCTCTCTACCACTCTAGATTCCTGATTCACTATCCAAAATGAATTGATTACTAAGGATAGTGATATTTTTTGAAATCAAACTGTTTTCCATCTTGAAACAGTGTCACCTTCCCATGTTACAGTTCCTTCTTTAGAAAAAGGAATAACAGCAATGACCTTCCATGGTTTAAGGACTAAATGGGATGGTATGTGGACAAAACCTGGCTCATAGTGTGCACTTGATAAATTTCATTTCCCTTCTTTTCATTTTAAGGACCTGTCATTGCCAGTGGGTGGCCCAGAGAAGTATAAGGAGATGCCTAGCAAGTATAAACTCTCAAGGTTTCTGTGTTCCTTATGGTCATGATTTTACTTAGAGGGGCAAGAAAATGACCCAGGATTCATTATGGGTGGAGCTTGAACAACCTCCAACTTGCCAGAAGCAGCTATCTGTAGGTCCAGCAGCTGACCTGAAGCCTGTGCCCACAGCACAGGACATGGCTGTCTCACTGGGCCTGGAACCCATCTCTTTCCTTTCTGGCCACCAGGACCTCAGTTCTTCCAATGGGGAGGTTGGGATTACTTCTGATCTTTGATGTGGGATTACTTCTGACCATCATGAATCCAGAAAGCTGACTGCTCCAGGAAAGCAGTTGATTTTCTGAAGCTGGGTTTTAGCTCTCTGTTATCTTTCTTGATGACACTCCCTGGGAGCAGGCAAGATTTTAAGTGGGTCACTTCTTCAAAGGTGATTGACTCTGACCATGTGCTTGCACTATAGCTTCTCATGGGCCTCCTGTTTCCATTGCTTTTGACTTTCTGTCAAGCCCACTAGTGTTTGTGATGTCACCGCAGGTGCTTGCTTTCCTGGCTCCTTCTGGAAGCAGCCAGAACCTCCATTAGGGACCTGACTACATGATTCCTTCACATGCTGAGACAGATATGACTTATAACCACTCCACACCACCAGTGGGGGTGGGGATGTGACCTGTCTTTGAAAAGCAAGAAATTTGGAAATCTATACAGCCCTCACTCAGTAAAGTTTGACATAGTATCTACAGATCTACAGTTATCTACAGTTACGATAATTAGGTTGAAATTTTAGTTTGGAAGATAATAGGAATGTTTTCTTAATTGTGTCAGTTCCATTCTCCCTGGAACCCACAAGACTTTAAATACAAAAACAGTCAAGAGAAGAAGAGTGGAATACAGAGACATGTGGGTTGAGCAGGCACTTTGCAGCCTTGAAGCTAAACAGCCTAGGATCTGTTTTAGTTTAGCCCCTGGTTAGCTACGAGACTTCAGGAAAGTTACTTAACCTTTCTTGCTTCAGTTTCTCTGTATGTTTGGGTTGTTATATAAATGAAAGGAGTTTAAGTATGTAAATCACTCAGAACTTTGCTTGGCACAAGACACTTGTATGATTTAAGAGCTGTGACTGTAGGTTCTAGACGTCAGATATTACTGATCCTTAAGCCAGTTTTTCCCATTTCAACAAATCAGCATGGCCCTATGAAGGGATGACCCTGAACTGTCCTACTTGAGGTGCTCCCTCTGATCCTTAGTGCTCCCTTGGGTCTCTGGTGATCCCCTTCTCTAGTATCTTTCTTACACAGAACTTTTGAACTTGGCTAGTAGTAGGATTCTCCCCATCAAATGAGATCACTACCTTCTTTATACCAGGGTTGGTATTCAGGTGGGTAAACTCTTAAAAAAATACATTTTTAGTATTTAAAAAAATTATGTCACAAGTTTTATTGATTCAAGATCAGCAAAGGAAAAATAAAGAGAGAAAAAAGCTTTGCTTTTCAACAGAGCAATCAAAAATGCTGAACATCTCCCTCTCCTCCTTCCCGGGTTTATTTATGACTTTCTTTTCAGAATTCTTTCCTTTGGTGGTTAAGACATGCACAGTCCCTTTGAAGTGGGCTCGGCATGTTTTCTGCATGTGTGAGCAGCTGTTCGCTGCTCTGCAGAACTGGTTCTGATAAACGATTTTCCTAATGGTTTCCCATCCTTTTCCCAGGGGTCTTGCACAGTTCTTTGCACAGGCTCTGGTCTCAGTGGATACCAAGGGCCTGGGCCCCACTGAGAGTGGCAGTGTTCACATGACATATTGGCTGCATCATGGTCATACTCTTGTGGCCCCAGGCGATGCTTCAGAACTGGGAGGGAAGCTTAATACCTGTCTGCCTCCTCTGTGTCCTTGCCTTGTATTCTGTGCAAGAAGTTTTTTCATATCATTCATACAAATCAGAACATCCACAATGCAAAATCAAGAAAAGAAGTCTTAATGCTTCACCAGCTATCCTCTTCCACCACCATCCTTCTCTCTCAGTACTTTCTTTCCTTAAGCCTGTAATTTTTTGAGTACTCTCCTTTGTGACAGAAGAAATTCCAAAGACCCGTGTTTCTGCATCTCTATGGCTATTGAGTTAATTTACACTTTCTTACAAAGTTAGTAGCTGAGAAATATAGTTTCTCGACTTTTCCTTCAAGCTTTATTTTTATGACTTTAATTCGTACTCTATTTAAAATTTTTTTTATTGATTACATATATATTTTATATCATTGTAACCCAAGGTTCTCCCATCACCATGTCACCTATGAACTGTCATCTCGATCCCTTGTGTTCATCCCTCCCCTGATTTCAACCTCTTTTCTTCCTTCTTTCCCTCCCTCCTTTGCTGTATGCTTTAGTTCTATTGATAGTTTGGTAGTTTTAACTTTTTCCTGTCCTTTTGCTTATTTTCCTTATATCCCACATATAACTTTGACCCTCCGTTCAAACTGCCACTGAAACTCATTTTCTTTCACTGTTGTGTTCAGTGGCCACTGGCTCTTTGTCTCACAGCTCCTTAATGTCACTGGAGTCTGTGCTATCCACATACCATCCAGAGGGTGACCAGCAAGGCTTATCAGACACTTGAAATCTGGCAGTGCACCCAGTCATTTAATTTTGAGTTTTAAAAATTGAAATTGAAAATTAGATATTCAATTCTGCTATTGAAAACATATTAGAATAACTGGGGTCTGTGAATCTGGTTTGACAACTATGTATTTTATGAAATCTAAGTTTGCAGACCAAGCATTTCTGATGAAAATTTAACATTCGACCTGATTATAAGATAGACACCTGCTTTCTGAGATATGCTTTGAAAAGAATGTGAAATATCTCCTTTTTTGGATTATTTTGAAACCGTAATAGTTTGTCTATCTGGGGATGAACAAAACATGCTATTAAAATTGACTTGACTTGTTCTGGTTTTCTCTTTAATGTGGCTGTCGAACATCTGTGGCTTGCCTTTCATTTCAGTTGGACAGCACTGCCCAGCCTGGCTGCTCCCAGGGATCCTCTCCGGCCTTGGTTCCTGGGCCCCAGCGCCTCCCTGCTCCTCTCTGCTCCTCTGAGATCTTTTCCACGGGTGCTGCTGGTATCTTTGTCTGTTCTCTTGCCACAAGATGAATTCTTGCTGAGTGACTCCCTTCCCCTTTGCCTGAATTCCACCAGCCTCTGATCTCCGTCTAAGCCTTTCTGAGGGGCACGTTTAGCAGAAGGCCCTCTGGTATTTTGAACTCAACCTGCTCTTGCTGGTTCATTTTACCCTCTTGCAATTGACTTGAGATCTTCCTGGGATACCTCCTCCTGTGAATGATGAGGGAAACCAGTGCCCCACCCTCTCCCCATCAAGGCAGGCCCACCAGACACTAAATCCCACAGCTTTTCTTTTCACTGGGTCTCTCCTCATCTACTCTGACCAAATGTTGGGCCTCCTCCCTGCCCTGCTCCTGGCGTCTGTCAGCCTCCAGGTCTAGTCAGAGTTAGACATCTGAAACATGATTCAGTACACTCTGCTGAGAATGTCCTCCAGAGGTGCAGATTTATTAGAAAATTGTGACATATTTTCTAAGGTGTTAGGTACAATTGGGTCTTGTATCCAGGGGACCCAGCATCCCAGGCATCGTTGGAGCATCCTCATGGTGCAGTTATAACACCCAATGACCATGTTCATAGCGCACATGACCAGACTTTTTTCCTTGTCATCATTCCCCAAACTGGACAGTATATCTACAGTGCTTTTGTGTTGTGGTTAATATTATACATCATCTAGAGAGGACTTCAGGTACACAAGAGGATGTACCTGGATTACATGCAAATACTATGCCATTTAACATAAAGAATATCTGCAGCTACTGGTGTCCATCAGGGTTCCAGAAGCCATATCTCATATTTATCATCAAGGAAGAACTGTAGCTGGCGTGGAATCTGATGAGGGAAACAGGGAAACAGTCATAGTGGAAATTTTCACTGTCCTTCTTCAGGACAGTACAGAAGTCCTTTGTCCATCTTTCTTTGTCTGGAAGACTCTTACTTGCCTCCAAGCTCTTAGTGCCAACATGTGTTCCTCTGTGTACCAGGCTGCTTTATGTATTACCCAATCTGTTTCCTTTGCTCAGGAAACTCTTCCCCCCTGTCTACCTGCTGACAAAATGTCTTGTTTGTGACTTAACTGTAGTGCTGGCACTTCCAGTGACTTTTGAATGCCATTGTAGAAGGTACCCTTCTGAAGCATGTGGAGACTTTGTCATGTTACCTTTGTAGCCTGACTATCACCACTTGGCCACAAAAGACCACATCTTTGATTCATGCCCCAGTTGTGGACAGACTGCAGTGGTTTTGCTGCAGAAACTCAGCTGTCTCTGGAGTCTTCCTGAACTTCCTGATGGTGCTCTCTGACTAGCTAGGGCTCAGCTTAAGCCATGTTCTTCTCTGCCTCACTGAGAGTTGCCTCACCGGACCTCCATTCCCTCTTCCCCACCTAGAAATGTCAGGGACCATTAAGGGAAGGGGTGGCCTGGGAGTAGTGCAGGCAATAAAGGATGTGTGAACCACACTGAGTTTGAAACAATGATGAAACTGCCAGAGGTCAACAACTTTTTATTATAATCTTGCTTTGGCAACTCTAAACAAAGGAGGAGATGGGGTATTCCTCCCACCAGATGAACCGCTACTATTATAACCCCTCCTCTGATCAGAACATTTGTCATGGCCTCTTATACTATTGCCTTGTAACTTTTCTACTCATCTTTAAAAGTACATACGTATTTACCGTAGAGGCCAGATTTCATATTTACGTTTTCTAAGGTCTAGCACAGAGTCTACAAAAAAAGGTATTAAAATTAAAAAAAAATCATGTTTATTGAGGTCATGTTGATTTATATCATAATATGTCTTAGGAGTATAGGTTCACACCACTACACTGACATGCAATTTCATGAAACCAACTACTAAAGTGCCAGTAGACCACCTTCTTCTCTTTGCTCCCACCCCATCACATCTCTCTTTCAGTAGTCTTAGTCATAATGCAGCATGCTCCCCTACCTTCTGACTTACTTCACTTAGTATAGTCCTTTCCAGCTCCACCCATAATGTGGCAAATGACATGAGTATATCTTTTGTGATCTTTGAGTGGTATACCATTTTGTATATAGACCACATCTTCTTGATCCAGAGCTTATTTTTATAAATTAGTAGGTTTTCTCTAGTAAGAAATCTATTGTTAAATTAGAAAGTGATAAGAGAACAAATTTATGGTATGGATTTATTTAAAATAATTTTCTGAAGCATATTCTAAGATTACTAGTGATCTAGTTCATATATCTAACTTTTTAAAAAATTTATATATATACATATTTCACATCATTTTAATCTCTGGGGGTCACCCATCACCTCCCCTCGCTGACTGCTCCAACTGGTCCTTCCCCCAAGTTGTGTACTTTTGTTTGGTTGTTCATATATTACTGAAAGTATTTGGTTTCTGTCTTGTTTCTGCCAATATGATTTTTTTCTAGGTACATCCATGTTACCATAAAATTGTCAAATTTGTCATTTTTAATTGATGTGTAACATTCCATTGTGTATATATACCACATCTTTTTCATCCAGTCATCTGTCTTGGGGCATTTGGGTTGTTTCCATGTCCTTGCAATTATAAATAGTGCTACAGTAAACATCTGGGCACAGTACAAGTACAAGTACTTGTACAAGTACCTTTGCACAAGTATTGAGGTCTCCTTTGGGTAGATTCCCAGAAGAGCAATTGCTGGGTCAAATGGTAGTTTCATTTTCATTAGTTTGAGGGTTCTCCACACAGCTTTCCATGTGGTTGGACCAGTTTATATTTCCACCAGCAATGTAAGAGTATTCCTTTCTCTCCACTACACCAGCACTTGTTGTTGCCCGTTTTTTGGATGTGGGTCATTGTTACTGGTTTCTCATTGTGGTTTTAATTTGCATCTCCCTGATTGCTAGTGACATTGAGCATTTTTTCATGTGCCTGTTGGCCATTTCATGTGCCTGTTGGCCATTTCCTCTTTGGAGAAGTGTTTTTTTAGTTCTTCTCCATTAATTAGCTAATTAATCGTTCATTCATTCACTTACTTATTTATTTCTAGGTCTTTCTATTTTTGCCCATGGAACCACAGGCTCACATTGCCCGGGGTACCACAGACTCAAGCAATCTCCAACCTCAGCTTCCCAGGTAGCTGGGATTAGAGGTGCGCGCCACCAAGCCCAGCTATATTTTTAGGACTAGGTCTCTCTACGTGCCACAGGTGGGACTTGAACCATGATTCCTAGCCCCAGCTACTACATAGGCTGAAGTTTACAGCATGAGCCACCATGCCCGGCTTTCTCCCCATTTTCAAACTGGATTCTTTGTTTTTGTTAAGTTGTGTGAGTTCTTTGTGTGTTTTATCACTTGTATGGAGGGCAAAATTTTTTTCCCACTAGTTTGGATTTCTTTATGTTTTCTCCGTTGTCTCTTTGGCTGTACAGAAGCTTTTTAGTTTGATGTAGTCCCATCTGTTCATGTTTTCCTTCATTTTTAACCTGCAATAGATGTGTCCAGAAATGGATTTCTGAATTGTAGCTCATGAAGGGTTTTACCTGGGTTTTCCTCTATGTAGATTGTGGTTTCCGATCTTTCATCCAAGTCTTTTATTCATTTTGAGTTGGTTTTTGTACAAGGTGTTAAGGATGTTTCTTGGTTCAGTTTTCTACATGTCTTGGCCCAGTTTTCCCAGCACCATTTATTGAAGAGGCTGTCTTTGTTCCAGTGTAAGTTTTTCTCTCCTTTGTCAAAGATTAATTGACTATATATGTGTGGTTTTATTTCAGGGCACTCAATTCTGTTCCATTGGTCTGATTGTTTTTGTACCAGTACCAAGCTATTTTAATCACTATGGTTTTGTAGTATAATTTGAAGTATGGGATAGTAATACCTCCATTTTCTCTTTTTTTAGTCAGGAGGCTTTTTGATATTGGAGGCATAGACCTAACTTTTACTTTCACGGTATTCAAAGGAGTTATTGCATAAAAGAATGAATTTGAAGCTCTTCAAATTCTTGTATGAAAAATGAAAAGTTTAACTAGATGGCTAATTCATTATTATTCTTTACTTAACATGTACTGAGCCTTTTGTTATAGAGTCAAAACAGGAAAATGAATGTATTTCATTGAGATTTTAAAAAATGGTAAAATTGTTCTGGTGAATATCAAACTTATAAGAAAGCAAAGTGAAGCAGACAGGGAAACTTGAAGGCATTTCTGGGGATAATATGACACATTTCCTTCCCCTTGAAGTGAAGATTCACTTTACTTAATCATGATTGCTTGGACACTTAAATCAACTAATGGAAGTAACAACCACTACACTTTCCAGAGATCGTTGACTTCTGGATCCCTTTGTTATTCATAAGAGAGATCAGAAAGTTTTCACCCATCTGCACAGATTTTATTCATCAGCATGTGTGTGCATGTCACATACAGGCACAGAATGAAGACTTGCCAGGTTTCATTAGGCAGAGTCTTTAAGGCGCATGTGAAATGTCTTGTTTTCCTTTCAGGAGAAGACCCTGGTGCATGCTGCCTTTGATCTGGGCCCAAGACAGCTTTGCCTGAACGCAGAGTGCCGGGGAACATGCTCAGATTCCAGGAGAGACTCACTGGGTGAGTAGTCACAATGTGGAGTGACTTAAAGCCACACTTCACAAGAACAAAAAGCCATCAACTCTGAAAGTGGATCCGCAGTTCACTAGACTGGCAACAAGAAGTGAATCTCAGTTTGTAAAATATTATAAGTGCTTTTGAAGGTAAGATTTGCTGACCCAGTAAGAAATTAACAGGTTTTTTTTTTTTTGCTGTATACACATATCTAAAAAGTTTCATAATAGTTGGTTTGAAATGGAACACAACAGAACACGTTAAAGACATCTTTTCAAGATAAACTTTGGCTTGCAGACTTGTCCTTGAACCCAACCTGTCATCAGTCCCACCACACCAGGTCTTTCTGGGGGGCCTCTGTCAATAAACTAGCATGTGTCCAACATCAGACTGCTTGCTGGGGTGAGTGAGGGTAAGTATTTAGATATTTTGCCACAGGAGAACTTTTTTTATAATATTATTTTTTTAATTGATTGTATTTACATTGATTGTATTTACATTGATGTATACTCCAAGGTATACACCCATCACCATGTCACCCGCAAACCATCATTTTTTTTGTCTATTTTTTTCTTACCACTTTTAATAGAAAATTAAAAGAAAAGAGAAAAAAGAACTTCTGTTACTAAACCTAAAGACTTAAAAATAGTTAAGTCATTTCTACAGTCAAGATGTATAAATCATATTTTAATTTTTTTTTATTTTTTGTTTTTTTTTTATTCATTTTATTGATTTGTCACAATTGTGAATTAATTGATCCCTCCTCCTCCCTCCATATCCCCCCTCTGTATCCCCCTTCCTCCTCCCTCCATATTTCCCCTCTGTATCCCCCCTTCAGTCACTCCTCCCATTTTTCTGCAAATTGTTGTTTGGTTAAGTTGATGTTTAGTTGTTGGTTGTTTGGCCT
>PVHY01024739.1:0-19267 GCA_004024945.1 Uropsilus gracilis | reverse complement strand
GAACCCACAGACTCAAGTTACCCCTTGAGTATCAGCCCCCCAGGTAGCTGGGATTACAGGCACGTACCACCATGCCAGCTCACATGCCCATTTTACAGACAGAAAACTGAGAGAGGAGAGAGGGTTGACTTGCTCAAAATCACACAACAGTTGACACTGACTTCCCTCCAAATGGGGTACTTTCACATACTTAAGTTTGAGGACTTGCTGGCAACAAGACTCAGGGTTCTGAACACTTTCATCCAATCCATCTGCTCAGTTCCTTTTCAGGAGGTTGCATTACTGAGCCAGTGGCCTATTTATCTTAACTGCATATGTAACCTCCTCACCAGCTGCAGAACATGCCCTCTGTCCTATGCACTAGGAATGATTCTACCTGAGCCATGATGACCTGGTGTGATTTCTTAAGATATAGAATCTCAGCCCTCGTATTGGAATTTTCCATTGGAGTAGGGTGGGGTTCAAGAATCTGAATCTCTTAACTCCTTCAAAACTTCACAACCACAAGTCCAGCTGCCCTTTTAAGGTCCTATGTAACCTATAAGTTCTGGGTTGTCTATGTAATCTGGAATCCCTCACTTCTGATTCACTGACAAGCTATCATTCTTAATTTAAAAAAAAAAAAGGATACCATCAAATGTTTGGATTTGTTACCCAAACTTCTAGCACGAACACTGGTACTCAGAGAATGAAAGTTGTTCAAGGTCACTAGCAGACTGTCTCCATTGGCAGCAGTAACCGGGAATTTAACTCACTGACCATGCGGAGATACTCTGCTATAGAATAAACAACAAAAAGAGCATCTGTGACCCAGAATGACTCAGCTATTGCCCTGCAAGGTGAAAGTCGATTAGTGTCTGTGCACCATCTCTTTATCCATGGCATGAGAGTGATAATGCTTGCCTCCATTTCAGGTGACAGAGACATTTATAAAGCACAGAAAGTATAAAAATGTTAACAGAGGACAGACTGCCTTTTTAAAATAACTCAGATGTGATATTCCCAGTTAAGTGCCTATACTGAATGAAATTTCCATTTAGATCCAGTCTGGTAATATGAACTATGAGTGCACTGACATCTTAAACCCCTGTTCATATAACTTTGTCTGAATGGGTGGCCTCACTCAGTGTGGCTACTTCATTGTATAATTTATTGAAATCAGCCTAGCCTTATATCAAAATAAAACTTGCAGGTTACCAGTCAAATTCTCCAGTGTCTTAGCCTCCAGTCAAATCTAACACTGTACTATAAACCTTGCAATGAGGAAGATATCTCCATGGGAAGCCACAAATGCTATCAATTATAAACACTAGACTCAAGATGCTAGAAACTAAAACTGGCTGAAAAACACTGGATTTTGATTCAAAGAAGGTTCCTATAATCATTACAGACACCTGAGAGAATCTCTGAGTTAGCCTCCTACACCATCTTTGTCCCAACTCGCACTAATACATGAGCTAACGGAAAATGTTTAGATCCCTCCAGTGAGGACTTAGAAGAATCCAGCCGTAAGAGAGCCCTAACAAGCCCAGGTCTGCAGGAGTGAAAGATGATCTGCTCATCGGGTGCTATGGACACAGACACCCAGTTTGGCTAGACAAGACTGCTGGATGGCGCCAGAATCACTCATAGCCCCCTCACCTCCAAACCTCCTACTCCTGCTAGGCCCTTGGGTTTGCCAGGATGAGTCTCTGCTAGTGCCCAGAGAGGCCCCAGCTCTGGGGATGACATAGAGGTCTAGCACCCTCCCACTTCCGCTGCCTCTGGAAGACTCTGACTTGATGAAAGGACCAGAAAAGGAGGGGACACTGAGCACAGGACTCTGGGGAGTCTGAGGCCCAGGAAGTCAGTAGGGAGAGGGCAGGGAGCCATCTTTGGGGACATAAATCTTGAAGGAGGAGTCATAAGAGGGGCTGGGAATTCCAGACTGAAAAGGGGCAGGGTGGAGGGAGGGAAGAACCTGCATTGGGCTGTGCAATGGACATCTTCAGGAGGGCCTGGGACTCCTTTTTTAAGCCGCTTCCTCCAGGTCCAGTAGAGGCAGGCTATGGGTCAGAGATCCTGTAGCTGTCAAAACCAGCTAACCTAACTGGTTCCTATGCCAGGAGTGTGCACCAAGGCTGCAGATCTGGCTACCAACAAATGTCACCATGTTTCCATCTTGATGTTTTGCCTCAGACCCCCAGAGCTGGTGTACTGCTAGGAGAGCAGGAATCCTCCCTGGGATGTAGGAGGAGTGCAGGGCTCATGGAGGTATGGGTGCATAACCAGGACAGTCTGGAGATGTTGGAGTCTGTGCAAAGGTGTAAGTTGTAAGAATCCAGGCTTCTACACTTGCTGTATCTGAGTGGGCGCTATGTGAGGCTCCTTCCAAGGGACGCCTCCCAAGTGTCGGGGACCTGGGATTTCCCACAGGATGTCAACTACTTGAACCACTTGGTCTGCTTCAGAGGACCCAGTCCTGGTCAGTGGGGCTCTACCAACTCAGGGACTCTTGCTGAAAGCTTCATGGACTGGAGTGAGAACCCAGGAGACAGATTCTGCCTGTCTGGGCTGGACCCACAGCTAGGGTCTTGTCTCCAGACCATTCCTCTCCATATGGGTGGTCTGTGCCACAGAGGTCTCAGTGCTGTGAAACCTCCAAGTTTCCATGCTGTGGTAGGGTTTCCTAGAGTCCCAAAATGTAGAGGACCTTGTCTGGGGTGGGGGCTGAGGAGCCAGCCCTAAGGAAGCTGGAAGAAAGCCTGCATTCTGGGGTGATACCTCAGGACCATAAGAGGGTGAATTAGGAATGGAATGAAGCTCAGAGGAAGACTCTCCTACTGGCGCTACTGCTATGGCATCTGGGTGCCCCTGGAAGGTACCAGACTTTCATATGACAAGCTGGTGTAAGCTGCAAATGAAAAAAAAAAAAAACCCATGCATAAGAGAAATGTGAACAAATTTCAACATAGATGTATGGGATTTCAGTCGTTATCATCTTCTGGAAGTTAAGATCCTTATAATGCTGAAGTCGTTTTTGCAATTTTTTATTTTAATTCACAACATCTACTATTTGTGCTCAACCCTACATCTGTGTGTCATTCACTGATAGATCCCCCTGGACTTAGATCCATGCCCAGGAAATAACTAGGTTGATTGTTATTATATGAGTGAAATAGTACTTTTATTTCTATTTTTCCCATTTCAAAGGGTTTCAGAACCTAGCTATCTGCCAAAAGATCTCAATCTCAGAAATCCTAATTTTATATATAATTTCTCTACTTAATTGACAGTTTTGACCCAAGCTGCAACTGTACTGCTAATATGCCAACTGACACAAATCCAACAAATGGAAAGTTAGCCCATTCAGGCAGATGGGTTGTTTTTAAGTAGTTCTCATGAAAAAATTAGATATATTGATCAAGCAAATCTATTCCTATTTTCAACTCACACATAATTGAATCCCGTTTCCAACATAATCATGTTTAAAGATCTGAAGATTCCAAATTTGACTTTAGAGAAACTCAAGCAGTTAACTCATTGAGGAAAACATGCAGTAGGTTAATGTGTTGTGAAACTGACCTTGAACAACTTTATTTATTTACCTATAATCACATCTACCATTTCTGAAACAAATGAGAATATATTTTCAATTTTTTACTGTACATTTCTAATTCCATATTGTTAGTTGCTTAAATGAACATTTTGCCCCTTACTACTATATGTTGAATATACTAGTAATATAAGTTTTTGTTCAAATATTCTGCAGTTTCTCTTTTTTCTCGACCATTAGTTCTTGTACCTCCTTGACCTTTTCCCTCACTTAAGAAGCCTCAGTTAAGTTACCAGTAGCTTTTGATTATTTTTCCTTATCAGTTTTATCTACTTCATTCCCTTATGTTGTCCATATATGTGAATTTGTTTAATATTAGTCCTTATCACTCTGGCTTTGCTGCATATAATTCCCTGGATTTCCTTCCCTTTTCCTATAGATGGTAGTATTTCATCTTTCCTTACAATTGAATAGAGTTTTCTTACATCTATATACCACATCTTCTTTATCCAAACCTCTATCAGTGGGCATTTAGGATACTTCCATAGCCTAGCTATGGTAATGCTGCAATAAATACTGCAAAAAAATGCATACAATTTTTAAGCTGATTTCATGTTTTCTGTACAGAGAAACCCAAAAGTTGGATCATATGCTATTTCCATTTTGAATTTACCATAGGTCCAGTCTGCCTTCTAAAATGACTGCACTAATTTACATTTCCACCAAAAACATGTTACATGTTCCCCACTATCTCTACATCTTCTCCAACACTTGTTGGAAGTCTTTTTGATGCATGTTATTTTCACAAGTATGAGATGGTATACACATTTGCATGCTTTGCAATTGAGTGTGTCCTTTCCCTCCATCCATGTAATGGTCATACTCAGAGCTCCCTGTGGTTTTTTTGTTGATCTGTGGGATGGGATGCTCTTACTGATTTTCATACACATGCAGTGGCAGAGCCACAGAGGGAGCAAGTAGGGAAAAGAATTATTAGGGAAAAAATGGGCACATTAAGACAAAAACAAAGTGAACACATGATGAAACATAAAGTCATGTGTAGATACCAAAGAAGCAAATATAAAAACAGAAGAGGAAGAGGTAGAGAAGGGAAAAATAAGATTTTTTAAGATTCTGCATGCCAAGTAGATGATAAATGTGAGGGGAAACAGTTCTTTATTCCAGACTGTTTTGAATTGAGGTTGTAGGAAGAAAGCCAAGAGATGCCTGAGTTTTGTTGGCTTCAAGGAAGAAGAAAGTTATGTCAGTCTAAGTACTGACTATATTGAAACAGCCTGGGGCCAAGGAAGCTGCAGGTAAGGTCAGGATGACCTGATGTACTAGTATGGACAAGAATCTACCTGTGGGGCAACTGACATTCAGGTTTCCAAGGTCACAGAGAGTTCAGGTCACCGCATGACCCAGGTCAGTCTTTTAGGAAGAGAGAGAATTCCCAGTGGGTCAAATACATGAGCCTACCAAATGGGACTGAAAATTGAAGGAATCCCACTTCTACCAGCCTCCTATCTGCACTACAAATATAGACCTTCTGGGCTGGTATACAGAGCAGTTTCCCCCAACTAGTAGAACCAGACCTTGTGTCGAAGTCTCTGCAGAGCCTAAATTTGTAGGAGAGGTCAAAGCTGGGAAACCACAAGTGTTCACTTGACTTAGCTGAGGCTGCTGTGACATAATACCATAGATGGGGTGGTTGAAACTACAAGACATTTGTTCCTCACAGTTCTGGAAGCTGGTGAATCCAAGTTCAAGGCACTAGCCAATTTGGTTCCTGATACAGCTTTCTTCCTGGCTCATAAATGGCTTCCTTCACATTCTTCCTGGGTCTTTACCTGACAGACCCAGGTACCTCTTCTGGTAAGGGCATTCATCCCATTTATGAGGGCTCCACTCTCATGATCTAAATGCCTCCCAAAGACCTCCATCTCCAAATTCCCCTTCCCAGAAATACACCAACAATTATTCCCTTCCTTTCATTTACTCTAAAAATTATATGCTCTGCCCCAAGTCTTTGTTTCTCCATGATCCTCAAATTTTTCAAAAACATGACCTGACAGTGGAGCAGTATATTTGAAATTAACACTGTCCTAGAACATATCTAATGCATGTTCATTGAAATAATGCTACTGAAAAGACTGAGCACTGGAGAATATGATCAGGATATATCCCTCCACAATGTAACAAGGCAGGAGAACAAGAATCTTGTCACTACACCATGCATATCCTGAGCAAGCAATAAAGGGGACATTGAGTTCTTCCACATTCTTTTCTCTACACTAGTCTTCTCTTTTGGAGCTCTCTCACCTCCTCCACCACTGGGTGCCCTCCATGGATTTCTTGCATACAACAAGAGCTCCTACCAGTTATTCATTCATTCATTTACCCACTCTTCATTTATTTTTATGCCTTTTTTATGTATTAGCAACTTTGCACTTAGCAATGATTTAAAAGTTATGCCATTTTATTTTGTCTATAATAATTTTTTTCACTCAAAAAATTAAATAAATAATGAACACCAAGTATTTTTTTATTAGGGCTTCAAGCTAAGACCCACTCACCAATTTTCTCAACACAGCAGTTTATTATAAGGAATATGATCTAGAACAAATTTAAATAGTCATGCTTATGCACACTCTAAGCGTTTTGTTTTAAGTACATGTGTCCGAGAGAGAAAGAGAGCTGAAGAAGTAACAGCATCTATAACTGTTGAGTGCACATACTGTTTTCATATATTTCAAGAGCTCTCATGTATTTTTCCCAAAAGGTATTTTCTGTGTTATAATTTTACTTTTAATTTGTGTGAATACAAAAGTAGCCAGAGGTTTGAAAGATTGAACAAGAAAGAAGAAAAAGAAAAAGTGCAATGTCTTTACTATAGTATCTGTTATGTACTGATTTAACTTTCAAATTATTAACTTTATTTATTTTTATTATTCAACTGATAACATTTTTCTTTCCTTGAAAATGCTTGGTATCTTGAGATGAACATGACACTATTTTTACATGAAAATGAAGGATTTTTTTTTCATGTAACAGCATTTCCTTAGTAGCATAACAGAAGCACATATTAAAGTCATTGAGGGGATGATGGGTAGACATACTCCACTTTTTGAAAACCACGTTATACCTCTTGGCTTTCACAAAAGACCTACATTAGAACCTTTTTCTTCTATCCAAAAATCAGAAGAGGATTTTCACTTTCATAACAATTCTCTAGGCTTTTAGCAAAAGCAAAAATTGTGTTCACCAGTGACTTGCAGCACTTCATAAAGGCAGCATACCCTTCCCCCTCCCCCCAAGCAGAGAGAGGAACCACTAGCTCCTTCCCTGGAAGTGACATGTTCATGGAGTCACTGTCACTTTGAATTGTATCTATGAGTATTTGAGCTTTATCCCAATTTATTTTGTACCCCTATGAGCAAGATGTGTCCTAAGGTATCAGAAAAGTCTAAAAGAGCTGGTAGGGTGTTAAATTTAGCATAAAATTGGACTTACTTAAGTACTTCAATTGTGACAAACAATGCAACCTCTGGCATCTCAGCCTAAGATACAATCATCACCACCTCTTAGGTTTCTGGTGTTCTCGTTCCCTTTCTGATTCTGGTAAGTGAAACTACACTGTACACACATTATTTATACTTTCTACAGGTTTTGTATTTATCATACCAGGCCTGACCATACTATAGATTAGATCTATTGTAGGTTTTATGTATTATTTACTGTGATTGGGTAGGTTATTTTTTGTGCCTTAGAACGCTAAAATAATTTCCATATAAATGAGTTGTAATTGTTTCTCTGACTTCTCATTTCAGTTTATGAAAGTTTTCATAGGAATATTCTGTCTTCACATAGCCAGGGATACCCAAATATATTCAGGCACTGGGAATCCAAAGATGAATAGGCTACAGATCCTGTCTCAAGTTTATAATCAAATAATAGAAACTGATGAGTAAACAGACAAGTTAGAAAGCAATGAGACTAATACTACACTTCAGGGAGAAAATTTTTATGCAGCCAAAAATAGGAGAGTGGATTTTACATGGGAATTTGAATTTGAGCTAAAAGATATTTTAAATTTTTGCTTAGTCCTCTCTCCTTCAGCAAACAAAAGTACTTATATCTTCTTCCTTTAGAATCTTGCTAGTTAACTATGCTGTTAATCTGTAATAAAGTAAATTAAGTTGAAGAATTAATGACTACCAATTATCTGTCTACTAGGCAACTCCATTATACTCTCCCACAGACAATTCAAACTCAACAAGCTCCAAACCCAATTCTTTATCCTAACCCACAAATTTGTGTTTTCCAGAGTTGTCCACTGGAAAACTTAGAAGACATCCTTAGCCATGCCCACCCTTTTTTTTTCCCACCACACCTGGTTCCTAAATTAGTCAGCTTTTCATCATAAGTTTATCTGAACTCTGCGTACCTCTCTCCATCCCTTTGCTACTATCCTATTCTAATCCACTTCCATCTCTTCCCTGAATGCTGGTTTCCCTCTAATCTTGGTTCCTTTCAATTCATTCTTTAAACTGCAGACTGTTATTTCTAAAATAGAAATCTGTACTCTCTTCTGGCTAATGATCCCAATGGCTTGGTATTGCTTTTAGGATAAAGGCCACATAGATATTCAAAGACCTCTAAAACCTAACCCATGCCTGCTTTGCCAGTCTTGCCTTTCCCCACTGCTATCTCCTCAGCTACACTTTTTCCAGTTCCTTTCCTGCTCCTTCCAGCAGAACCTCTACATTTGCTGTTCCTTCCTCCTGAAACATCCCTCCACCTATTTCCCCTCTTTGCTTACATAACTTCTGCTCAACTTAGTTCTCAATCTCTCCCTGATTATCTTACAAGGAACCCTGTTTTATGTTTCCATCTTCAGCTCCCTTTAACTTTTTTGTCATCGCACTAGTCACACTTTAGTGCAGATAATTATTATTTTCTCCCTTTTTAAACTGTAGATTTAAGGAGAAGTGGTCATGTGTGTATCCTTTCTATCTCTAGTGCCAAGTCCAGTGCTGGCATATATAGAGGAGGTCCAGTCTATTGAAGAAAGGATGGATGAATGAATAAATTGCTTTCTGTAACTATAAAAAACTATAAAGGTATTAATGGGCTCCATGCTTTTACTCAGGAAATGGATTCTTAAGAAAGACACATTAGACAGTTGTGATTGATGCAGAGAGGTGTATGTGCTGGCACCTTATCCCAAAGTGAGTCTTCTTGGTCCCTCGTGGATTGAAGCATTGTTTTTTGGATTCCTGTGAAGTGACTCTACTTCCTTTCCACATCACTAGCCTAACCTCCTTCAGTGAATGGCCACACTCTGATCTTGCTAAAATAAAGTTTCTCTCCTCCAAGTCTCAAAACCTTACTAGGGAACATCCCCCAGTGTAAGAATCTAGATATTGACCTGCTGATATGATACAAAACCCGAATACTGCTAAATGCCTCACCCACATTTTCTTTGTATCAACAAAATGTAAAAAGAAGAATAAAAGATTTAATGATTTACAGATCTAAAGAAAAACAGAGAAGTAACTTAATAATTTCATGACTATTAACACTCTCCTAGTCAATTTTTTTGCTCCTTAAAGAGGTGAGTTAGGTAGGGAAATTACACATCATTCAAGAAGGGTTTCCAATCTGACTCTTTGAGTTGAGAGACTGGAAAATAAGTTAGCTCACTCTTCTCTTGCTTTTGGAACATTAAAGACTGCAAAGGAGAAGTCCTAAGAACTGGCCAATAAGCATCCTAACTAAATCATGGTTTCCCAGGCAACTCCCTACATTGTTAAGTAGTTCAAACTGATAGAGATTTTGTGGGGAGCAATTTGGCAACACACAGCAGTCCTGGCACTTTCCTCTTTGTTCTCAGCTCTATTCTCACTCTTCCATGCACTGCTCTGTAGGAAAAGTCACATAGCCTATAAGGTTATTTCAAAATAAAAATGCAAGACCTGTTGTTCAAAAGTATTAAAAATTTCAAGAGTGACAGCATGAGGGTCCTTCAAGGATGGGATGTGATTTGAAGGCATAGATAGAAAGTTTGTGCCTTGTTGCTCTGTAGCAAAGGAAGTGACCTTGCAATGTATTTTTCCAGACCTCTTTGCCATCTTTTGTTTAGATTTAGTTAACTGGAGGCACTGAGGTTAGGGGACTAAAAAGAAAGCTAGTAAGAAGAAGGTATCCCTCTCTGCTTCTGGAAATGTCTCCCAACAAGGGAACATTCTCTGGATGCTCCACAGTTGCAGTGCTGGATGACTGCAATGCCTACATCCTTACTGTGACTTTAGAACTAGTGTCGGTGGTTTCAACAGCAAGCACAGTCTTCATCACTGTCAGCAATGAATATGTTCTAATCTCTGATAATAACAAGTACTCCTGCTCCTACAGTCTTGGGCTAGTGGTTGCTCAGTGTAGTTGCTAATTTAGGCGTTATCACACCCAATTTTCTTTTCTCCTTCAACCCTTCCAATAATAGTAATAATTCCTGCAATTAGGTTCCCTATTTGAAACAATTGGCCAGGTTTCCATTTTCCTGATAGGATGCTGGTTGACAAAGTAGCTAAGTCCATAAGTATGTCTACCCATTGACCTAGCTGTTCAATTTCTAAGGATTTATATGTAGGAAATAATCAAGGATTGAGAAACAATCTAAGCAAAACACTGTTTATCATAGTGTGTTTGTAGTAGCAAGACTGGAAACAATCTAATTCCTAAAAATCTAAGAGTGCAACTATTAACAATAATGAGGTAGGAAAGACAAATATCAATGTAATAGAATATAACATAAAATCCAGATCTGAGCTCAAATATATATGGAAATTTAGTATATGACTAATGTGGGATCTCAAGTCAATTTATAACAAGAACATTATAAGAAAGGAAAGTTACAGAGCAATCGCCCTCATGATCATAAAATAAAAATCCTTAACAAGGTGTTGGCAAATAAAATCAAGCAATATATAAAAAGGATACTAAATCATGAACAAGTGAGGTTTACTCCAGAAAGGTATGGTTGATTTAATGTTCAAAATAAATTAATGCAACTTGCCACATTAATAGAATAAAGGCACAAAAAATGTAATTTCCAAATAGAAAAAGTAAAAAGTACTTGTCAGAATTTATGGTAAAAACACTCCACAAAAGTAGGAATCAAAGGGAACTTTCTCAATCTGATAAAGGGCATTTACCAAAAACCTATAGTTAACATCACACTTAATGGTGATGGTTTCCTAGGCAACTTCATACTTTGCAGAATAGTTCAAAATGGCATCAACTTTGTGGAAGGCAATTTGGCATTACATAGCTTAGCATTCACCTGCTTGCTCTCAGGTAAAATCCAGAATAAGGTGACGATACCTACTATCCCTGCTTTTAGTCAAAATGTTACCTGAGGCTTTAGTAAGAATGATGAGATAAGAAAAAAAAGATATAAAGTTCAGAAAGAAAGAAGAAAAGCTCTCCTTATTCAGAGACACCATGATTTTTTATATGTGGGGGAAAAAAACACATGGAATTAGAATACCTAAATATGTTTGAAAAAATAAACTTGAGTACATACATTACAAATATACCAGAAAATAAATTTTAATAAATTAAATGAAATCATAAAAGCATAGAGAAAGTCATGGGACAATTGTTTTATAATATGAATATGAAAAGTTTCTAATTATGAAATACCATCTAGAATTATAAAATACTGATAAATACAGCAATAGACAAAAATAATAATAATAATAACCTGCAAGGCATAAATACAGTTAAACACAAGTGACAAATTGGGAGATAATACTTGTGACTCATGTCACAAAAAAGGGCTAATATCCTAATATAGAAAAACTCTACAGGGGAAAAGCCTACAGTTTGAAAGAAAATGGGCAATGGATATTAATTAAAAAAGGAAATATCTAAAGCTCTTAAACATAAAAAGTTTCTCATTCTCACCAATAATGACAGAGTGAAAATTAAGTCTCTTGATATATATCATTTTTATCCATCAGATTGGAAAAGGTCACATTTTTTACCTACTTATTGATGAGGGCAAGGAGAAATAGGCACCATTATACAATGTTAGTGGAAGTTTATAAATTGGTTTAAAAAAATTCCTTCCACAGAAAGCAATTTAACAGTGACCAAAACTACAATTGTACAGACTTTTAACCCAGTAATCACATTACAAAAACTTTATCCTACAGTTGTATTGCCTCACCATGAAAGAAGGATATGTACTCAAGTATTTTTTTGAAATTCCTAAAGAAGCAAAGTTACCTAAATACTGAGCAGCAGGGTACTTAGTAAATAAATTATGGTACATTTCTACGAGAGTTCTATGGCAGCCCTTGAACCTGAGGAAACTACAGAATGATCTATAATGAACTTCAAGGTACATTCTTAAGTTAATAAAGTAGGGTGCAGAACACTGTTAGAATATTCACCATCTGTATAAAATGTGGGCAATATAGATGCATTTGCTTAGATACACATAAAATCTCTCAAGCAGGATTTACCAAAAAAAAATTAAAAAGTCATCTTTAGTTACTTCTGGCAAAGGTAGCTAAAGAGCTGGAGACCAGGGTTGAGAAAGAAGAGTTTTCAACACATAGTCTTCTTGAAGTGAGTCTTGTGAATGTTTACTTACTCCAAAGATAGATTACATTTTTAAAAAGCAATGCAAAAGAATGTAAAATAATGTAGAAAACAGTCCTAGGAAATTGTTACCTGAAAAAGAGATTATAAATATATATATATATGTATATATGTATAGTATATATATAGAGAGAGAGAGTCTGATCTCACTTTTGTTTTTTTAAAAATAAAATGTTCACATAAAAATGACAAAGCCAATATATACTGAAATATTAACAACAATTACCTCTATCTTTGTGGCATATGATTTATCTTTATTGCTTTCTTTTTGTTTATCTGTATTTAAAAATTCTTCTGTAATGAAAATATATTCTTTTTGTAACAAGAAAGAAATAAATGCTATAAGACAGTCCCACCAGCATGCTGCTTCCGTCTCACCTTGGCATATGCTGTTAGTTAACAATACTCTAGCTTACATTGAGCCAAATCATTCTTCCAACACATAGAACCTGCCATTTGCCGGGAACAGTACAAGGTAGTTTATTCCAATGGTAAGCATTCCAAACTCTTGTCACTGTTCCCTTAGCCTCTGTCACATTCACCATCACCTCCCTTCACAGACTACCTTGATTCTACTTCACAAAGAAAGCAAATACTAGTAGGTGTTAATTCCCAGGATTTTTCTCCCTCCACCTGCAAAGTTCTCCATATTTTCAAGGCAGGTTCACATTCTTCTTTCCACCTCAAAGGAAGACACTGCTTTCTTTTTTCTCCCTGGGACCTTGAAACTATCTTTCAATCTTTTCCTCACTTTACCAGTCACCTCCTTCATATATCTTTACTTTCTTCCTACCCAAAGCTCCTTCTTCTCCAATGAAATGCATTCAAGTATTTGCAATCTTGAAAACAATGTTCTGACTTTTTAAAAAAGTCTTCTGGTCATCTTTCCTTCCCTCATCCTATCCCTGTATCTGCTTACCACCCTAATCTTCCAATTTCTTGAAAAATTAGGCCAAAATCTCTTATGATATATGTTTAGCTGTAGTTCACACCTCAGCTCATTTGAGATTGATGAATGCCTCACGAATCTTCTGTAACTTTTCTTCCTAAATTTGTCTGTTAGGAATGTTCTTGGCTGCCAGCAACGCCCAACTGGCAATGACTTAAATACAAATGGTATTATTTCTTCTATATAACAAACCCAGAAATAGGTCACAGCCAACACTTCAGCACTTAACTGATGACTAGGCTCTGGGCTAGTATACCAGAAACCCTCTTAGCCGTCTTCCATCGCCATAGGAGATCTAAACATTGTATCCTCAAACAACTGTGTAAAGGAGACTTAAATGAAGCAATGTACAAAATTTCTCCTTGTGTCTTTGCCCCTCAAAGTATATCAAGGTGCCCCCTAGTAAATGTACCCTTACACCCCATCAGTCAGAACCATGTTAAATACCCACTTGGAGAACAGAGCTAGGTCTGCTTTTTTCTGAGGTCAAGGGTTTTTACCAGAGAGAAGGGAGAAAGGCAGCTTTTGTGTAGGAAGTAAAGTATCTGATGCACCAAGCTCCCCATCATCTTTATATCCTGTCTTCATCCTATTTGAGTACTGCCAACGACTACTTTTTCCTTGTATCCTTCTAGCTTCTTCCATCTTTGTGGCATATCTTTCCTGTCTTCCTACTACTGTTTTTCTTCTCTCCTCCAGGTACATAATCTTCTTTTCTTTTCCCTTAACACTAGCTCCCCAAGAATTTTCATGCACTATCATAACAATAATCTCAACCTAGATATTTGACTTCTCTAAAATGCAAGTCTCTACTGTGACTTAGTTCTATCTTTGTAGAGGCTCCCTGGCAAGAACCCAATTCCTTTCCAACTCTCTGTTCCTACTTCTGTCTCTCCAATTCATCCTCAGGACAGTGACAAAATGCCTAAGAAGCATAGTTAGATATATTACTACCTCATTCAAAAGGGTCAAAAGGAGCTTCTTTTCTAAAGGCCTGGGCAAAGTTTCCAGGTTCATTGATCCCAGTTGAATAATATACTCACTTTTATAGTCAGAAGATTGCATTTTTGCTGATAAAGATAAGACCTAAAACCCAGGTTTTATATCCCAAGATATAGTTCACTTAGGAGGCATGGGTACACAAAGAGAAATCAAGACTTAACTCCCAAGAATTAGTATTGGGGATGCAATTACACTGCCTACCAAAAGTTCCTTGGGTTCGGCAGAGTCAAAATAAAACCATAATTTTGAGAATAAGTTAATTATTTTAACAATGTGAACTGGGACCTATCCTCAGGTTAAAATTAATAATAAACAGAATATTCTACTCACGTCATGCCCTTCTTCCAACTGTCACTCCCTTCCTCTATCTGCCTACTTTCATTCACTTTCCAGGGTCTGCAGATAATTGTGGTTTTAATTTTTTTTATTCATTTTATATTTTATCTAGAGTTTGTTTTAATTTCTGTAAAAGAATTGCTCCAACCAGAGTTTACCAAGTTATAGCAGACACAGACCCAACAAACTTTTCAATCTCCTCCTGGGTACATGGAATAATTGTTCTTTCTATTCCTGACACATTATGACCTAACATGCCAGATGTGGCTGTTTTGTCTGCCTGAATTAATGGACAGCCCAGCCAACCATTATTTAAAATACATTGTGGGCCAGGCATGGCGGTGCATGCCTGTAAGCAGCAGCCTAGGAAGCAGCGGCCAGGGCCAGGGTTAAAGTCCCATCAGGGGCACGTAGCAAGACCTAGTCCCAAAAAAATAGCTGGGCGTGGTGACGTGCGCCTGTAATCCCAGCTACCTGGGAAGCTGAGGCTGGGGATTGCTTGAGTCCATGGTACCCTGGGCAACGAGAGCCTGCAGTTCCACAGGCAAAAATAGCAAGACCTAGTCATAAATAAATAAATAAATAAATAAATAAATAAATAAATAAATAAATAAATAAATAAATAAATAAATAAATAAATAAATAAATAAATAATACATTGTGAACAAGAAACAAATCATTTTTATATTAAGTAACTGAGATCTGGGAATGATTGTTATGGTTTAACCTAACCTATCTTGACTGATACAATCCTTATTTTGTTTATATTTGTATTAGATTCCATTGTCACTGTAAAGTGCTACCACAAACTTAGAAGGTTAAAATCATACAAATTCTTCATCATTTAGCTCTTGTGGTCAGAAGTCTAAAAGGTGTCTGTAGGGTCGGATTCCTTCTGGAAACTTTGTCAGAGAATTTGTTAGAGACCTTTCAAGCTCCTAGAGGTTACCTACATATTTACTCTTGGGGCCCCTCCTCCATCTTCAGAGCTAGCAGCATAGCATCTTTACTCTCCTTCCTGACTCCTTTGGAGACTCTAGTGGTTATATAAGGCCTACTCTGTTAATCCAGGATAATCTCCCCATATCAAGTGCCTTGGTCTGGACATATCTGAAATATTCCTTGCAAGTAAAGTAAGCTGGGGATTGAGATATACAGTTTATGGGAGCCTATTTGTCAACCTACCACAATATTTATTAACATTATCTAACATATTCACTGTACAGAAGATGTATAAGAAATGCTCAATACATGTACATTGATTATATCTTTCATATTCAAATTGTGGGCTGATGACCATTAATATTCGTATCACATGGGAGTTTGTTAAAATGGTAGAAGTCTGGTCCTACCCCTAACCTACTCTATCAAAACATGCATTTTTAACAGGATCCCCAGGTGATTCTTATGCACAATAAAATATGAGAAAAACTGGGTTAAATGCTCTACTTAATGGTTAAAAGAATACAAGCTAAAGGCTGGGCACGGTGGCTCATGCCTGTAAGCTTCAGCCTATGAAGTGGCCAGGGATAGGGATCGCAGTTTGAGTCCCAACTGGGGCCCATATGGAGACCTAGTTCCAAAAAAATAACTGGACATGGTGGCGCATGCCTGTAATCCCAGCTACCTGGGAAGCTGAGGCTGGGGATTGCTTGAATCTGTGGTACCCAGGCAATGTGAGCCTGCGGTTCCACAGGCAAAAATAGAGAGACCTAGTCTCAAAAAAAAAAAAAATACAAGCTAAAACACATCAAATACTTCTAACAGTTGCTTTGCATGGTTCCACTTCACATGCTCTGACCTACCCCTTATTTCAGTCACAAGTGCACTGGATACGTCTGTGAAAGTGCAGATTCCAGACTGACTCCCTCTAGCATGTGCATTTTACCCCAAGCACTTCCTATATTATGGAAATATACAATACATGGGTTGATGATCCTGTATCAACCCTCCACCAATGACTACCTAGTGCTGGTAGATAAATTTCCTCAACCTTTCATTCTTGGAAGGACAATTCTAGACAGCAACTGCAGGAGTTGTAACTATTATAGAACAACCAATGTGGACATCTCTTGAAAGGGGACACTGGAATAAAGACTTAGTAAGGTGAGGAAGTGAGTTGTGCAAAGATATTGGAGAAGATGGTTCTAGCCAGAAGACAGAACGATTACAAATGCTCAGACAGGAACATGGCTGGGTATCTTTCCAGAGGGGTAGGTGGACAGCATGATAGAAGTGTCACAGGGAATGGGGTACATAGAAGAGGATGTCAGAAACTTGCCTTTGGGATAGATATGTAGGCCTGTTTCCATTGCAAGGATTTCAGCAATTACTCACAGAGAGACCAAAGTCACTGCAGTTTTTTGAACAGAGTGACATGACCTGACGTGTATTTTAAGAAGCATGCCTTAGTCATTATGTTAAGAAAAGCAGCAAGGTCAAGGTGGAAGCTGGAAGACCAGCTAAAAGGCTTCTGTAATTATCAACCCAAGAGATGAAGGTGGAAGTGGGGAAGATGGGAAGAAGTTCCAGGTCCCGAATATATTTGGAAACTACAGCTAACAGAAGTTTCTGATGGATTAGCTACGGGGTATGAATTAAAGAGAGGGATAAAAAAAAAAAAAACCACTTCAGTTTTGGGTTCTTGCAACCAGACGCACAGGGTTGCCTTTATCTAAGATGAGGGATTCTTTGAAAAGAGCCATTTTGGAAGAAATAAACATCAGTTCTATTTTAATATGTTAAGTTTAAGATGCCTGCCATTTCAAGTAGAGATAATGAACACACAGTTGTAGTCAAGAGAAAGGTCTAGAATGAAGATTAAAAACTTGGGAGTCACTGGTATATAGAAGATATTTTAGCCCTGAGGGTAGATTTAGTCACTACATGTGACTAAATACATAAATAGATTTAGTCATAGATTTAGTGTAGACATGGAAGAGTCATGGCCCCAGGACACTCCAACTTTTCGAGAGCCGGGAAAATGGAAACCTGCAAAGATTAAGAAGGAATTGATCTCTCTTCCTTGCAGATTTCTTCTCTTGACTTCTAGAACACCATATCACTGACTACTCCACCTCTGTCTTCCTTCTTTACTATGGGGTAGATGAAGTGAAAGAATTGTCTAATAGAGTTGGCAAGATGGAAATTATTTGTGACCTTGTTGAGATTGGTTCCAGTAGAGTAATGGGGGTGCAACTCTGGTGAGCTCAAGAGAGACTAGGTGAGGTGATATAGGCAGGGAGTGTAGGCAACTTTGAGATGTTTCAGTCTAGGAAAAATGGCAAATGAAGGAATACAGTAGAATACAGGGTCATACAAAGACAGGAGGGATATATCATATTTTCTTGCTGAAGTGAATTTTTTAGAACAGATACGCAGTTTGTGAGGAGATGGGGTAGAGAATTATTTCAGATGCAGTTACTAAATGGGGGAAGGGACAGACCCTGGTGCCAAATGGAAGATTTTGCCTTAGATTAGAACAGGGACCCTATTCCATTGGGGGGGGGGAGGGTGGAGGCAAAGTCCTGGTGGAGAGGGAGATACCATGGACACTCTGGTGGTGAGAAGATGAGGCAGCTCTTGTCAAATTGCTTTTATTTGCTCTGTGAAATAAGGTTTTCAGCTTAGAGTGAGGAAGGGGAGGAGTGTTGAATGTTTGAGGATAGAAGGCGCAATGTAGTCATTTCAGAGTGTGGGAAAGGAAACTGACTAGGGGAATGCAGAGGACAGTGGTGAGAGCTCACTGGAGACTTAGGATCATAAATTTAGTGATAACAGCACTGTCGTTTTTATCTAGTGTGCTAAAATCAGAATCAGAATCAGGGTTTTGCCAAGTGGTCCCAGGAACAAGGAAGTGAGGGGTGGATGTGGAAGAATGATATGGTGATAGACCACACAATCTGAGCTAGGTAGGAGGTGCGTGAGACTACAAGGGCAGCCATAAACAGTGCAAATGTAGATTGGAAGTCAAAATAGGGTGAAAGAAGTGTTCAAATGAGGTTATTGGAATAAATCAGCTGGGAGGGAAAGAGGTATTGGCCAGGGTGCTTGAAATATTCAAATATACAGTGGTATTATTTGGTAATGAAAAGGCTGCCCACAGGATAGTAGGGTGGAAGGAGAATGGTTGCAGTGCAAGTAAGTACTGCAATTTCAGAAGCATCATTATTCTGTGGGGACAGCAAAATCTCTCAACATGTCAATAGGAATGTAATGGGGGTGGGGCTGTGCTGTCAGGTACTGGAATCTTCAGGAATGAGGGGAAGAGCACAAGATCCTGCAAAAGACAGCACAAGCAGGGGGTGGTATGGTCTGATGGCAAGTACTTCAGGGGAATTGCCCCCCTGGTGGAGAGGGGAGAGTGGGAAATAGACTTACTGAGGTAATAATTTTCCTGTGGTGGGTGGACTTGCTCTGTTCTAGATCCCACTCTCTAGTAGTTCCTTCCTTCCCTCCTTTGACAGTTGAGAGACTGGCCAGAGTGAGAGATTTATTCAGGGTTGTGGGGTCAAAGGGAAACCAGGGAACAGCCAGAACTTTTATCCCCTCTTCTCTGCTACCAAAATACCAAGGCAGTGTTTTGGATATTTGAAAGAACATATAAAATGCCCTTGTTTGTTTCTGCCTCTGCAACATTTGTGCTGCTGAAGGACAGGGAACTGGTAACCATGGCAGTGGAACAGAGAGTGGTGGTGAAGAGGTGGTTTTTAAATGGGGTGAACTTCAGGCAGGCAGCACCCTGGCAGAGCTCAGCCCTCACAGTCTCCTCAAGA